>SNQJ01S0018842.1:124144-140892 GCA_010110895.2 Picea sitchensis | reverse complement strand
TGAAGAGCTTGTGTATGTGAGGGATAAGGATAGGCCCTCCAATTTTAAAATTTTCAGCTTGGTAGCCTTCAATGTCCTTAGCTTTCCCATTTGCAAGCCGCTTAACCCCGAACTCTATGTCATCTAAAGAAAAAAATTATTCTTTTGTAGGGACAATAGGAATGGTGTCCATGGCATTAGGGAAATCGTAAAGAATTTTAAGGTGGGAATTCCAGTACCTTAATGTAACCTATTATTTTCTTTAGTATTGCGGTTTAGAATTTGGCTCCAGAACTTCTTAGGATCCAGTTTATATAGTTGTGAAAGATTATCTTTCCTTTTATTGATATAGTACATTTTTTTCTTTTTAATTAGTTCTTTGTACTTATTGATCTTATCGAGTTTTAAGGACTCATTAGAAGCATCCCTAATGGCTTTCCAAGGAATTTTACATTATTTATCATACCAAGGGTCGGTCGTTCTATTATTTTTTTTATAGGACACCTCGAAAGAGAACTTGTTAATAGAAGTGGAACGGGTAGTTGTAAAATTATGATATAGTTCTTCAATGTTGTCCTTATAAGTTAGGAGATTTAATTTACTATTTAAATTCTTTAAGAAAATGTCAACTTTACTTTTGTCAAAGCGTAAATTCCTTTCATTATCATAATTCTCTTCAATGGTGCTCATGTGCATGGAAAATTTTAGAGTTAGGGTTAAAGGTTTATGATCAGAGTCAGGCTCATGGTTATTTAAAAGGTCCAAGGTTTTTATTTACTTGGAAATAGGGATATCAGATATCACATAAACTACAAAACTAGCCCATGAATACAAGTCATATGATTGGAGTTTGGCCACTTCATTACTCCATTGCAAATTATTAGGTCTTGAGAGCTGCAGAGCTTGACCAACTCAGTACCAAAACAATTCTCAAATAGGTCTTTAGAGCTTCATTTGTAGCTATTAGATAAAACAAGGTCCTCATCTAGCCATAAAGGATTATGGTTGGAATCAGTACTTAAAAGAGTAGCTTGTTTAGTTGCAATCCTAGCATTAAAGTCTCCTAGAAAGAGGATATTACCTTCATTTTTCAAACTATAAATATCTTGTTCTAAATTATTATAGGGACAATTGTTATCTAGATTGTTTTTCTTATAAAAAGTAGAATTAATAGGTGCAAAATAGAAAATTGCTATATACATCTTCTTAGCATTGGTGTCAGAAATTTCTATCCAAATGTATTGATTGAGAGGGTCAATCTTATGAATTTGAATGTGAGGAGAAATGTTCTTTCTAATATAACAAGCTATGCCTCCTATCCCTCTACGGTGGGATTTTTTGTTCCATGCCAACCACAAGACAAATCCTTCTATGTTAGGGACCTTAGATTCATCATCCTCTCAAGTTTCAACTAGACAAAAAATATCAATATCACTAGGGATCCAACTTATCATAGAACCTTTGCATCGTGGAAATCCACGACAACTCCAAAAAAGGATCCTGAGTGTCCCAAATTCCTATTTATTATTATCCTTCTGGTCTCTATCCCTAAGAATAGCTTTTCGATTTCTAATTATTGCTCATTTTCCTTCTTTCCTAGATTCTTTTACCTTTTGAACTTCCTTCCTTAATTAAATGTATATATTATTTTTTGTAGATAATTTTGAGAATAACAATTAGGGGGTGTAATATTAAATGTATATATTAAATTTTGTAGATAATTTTGAGAATAACAATTAGGGAATGAGAATTTTTTTGTTTTTGTTTTTTTATAGAGGGAAATTGGTAACCATATATTTTAGTATCCATCAATTCATTATATATTAAGGGTTGAACAAGAGAAAATGTTAGCAGCTAAATTTCACCTATCCACTAATTTTCCATGCTTTTTTCAAAAATAAAATTGCAAATTTCCATTTTTTCTAAAACCGATTAGCCCAAATTTTATAGAATAAAATTATTTTACCTTAAAAATAGCGCAAATTTTATAGAAACTATATAAAATTCTTAGAAATTTGAATATTTTTACAAAAATATCACCAAATATTTTACAGTTTGTATATTAAGGATGAGTAAGATTCGCCAAGGTTTCTACATTCTGAAACAAATTTTCATCCTTAGAATTGACAACCCAAAAAAAAGTGAATTGATGATTGGAATGTCCAACCAGCAAGCACTCAGCGAAAACCCTCCTACTAATTGTTGTGGCCCTACCAACCCTATACTATACAAATTAAAATAACACAACTTAAGAGTGTTGTTAGACATGTTTTGAAATACACTAAATTAATTAAACATCGATTCTCTTCAACTAATTGTTATGGATTTTTTATTCTTTTTTTCCTTTACTTGTTGGATGTGAAAAGAAAATGGGAGTATAGGAAAACTCGTATTTGTTTACAATTGGACCACAACTAAGTTGACAATTGTAGTAGCTAAAGTGGTTATTTTTCGATCTTAAGGATGGAAAGGGGGTAGGATTTGATCCATTTATGTGTGTGTAGTGAGTGCAATGCAAGCCTCACACATTCGATTACTACTTGAATGTTCCCTTGTGGAAATCTCAAGAGTCAAACACTCTTATGGGATTTGAACCTTAGTCACCGATAAAAACAAAAAATGTTTGGTCATAGCCAAAATAATTAGTTTTTAATCCTAAGGATGACAAGAGGGTGGGATTTGATCCACTTACGTGTGTGAGGGGAATGAAAGAAAACCTCATAAGTTTGGCTACTACCTAAAAGTGCCCACATGGAAACCTCATGGGATTTGAACTTTGGTCAGCATTGAATTTATCTTCATTCCTCAACAATGGGTTCAACCCATTTGGGCAAAAAACATTATCATAACAAAGTTTTAGTATATGGTCTTAAGGATGAAAAGACGACAAGATTTGATCCACTTATGATACGGATTTAGGAGCGGAACGAACTGATTAACAGACTGAATACAATAAACATGAAGATATGAAGAATAACAAAAATATTCAGTGAACAATATCTTCTATTGAATAATGAAATAGGATGAAACTGTAAAACTGAAAAACTGAAAAACTTGCTCGAATGGTGGTAGTTATCTCTGAGAAGAGATGTGGCTACTATGCGCATTCGTCTAAGAAAAATGAATTGTAATGAGTCTCTAGAGGCCTTTTTGATATTACTCATGAATGTCAAAACCCTAGACATCCAGAAACCTAATCCTAGGAGGTGAAACGTCAAAAGTCATGTGGACCCCTATGGGTAAGTTGGTACCTCAACTTCTCGAGGTCATAACTTTTGCATACAACCTTTGTTTTAGACGCGTAATAGCCCGTTGGAAAGGTCTTTCAGAGAACTACTCATTTTGTTTCCAAACTTTGACTCTGTCTATAGTTTAACTATGACAAGACAAAAAAAACATTTTTTAGGCCTCCAAAATGGCCCTGGAAGTACAACAAGATGTGTTGACATGAAAACAAACAAAATAAGCCAGTTGGATTATTTCAAAGGCCACGAATATCCACCTAGAAGATGTGTAGGGATTCAGATAGCCCCAGAAGTGTAGAACCCATAATTACAAATAAGTACAGAAGAACGTGTTGAACTAAAAATGGACAATAGGAGCCAGTTGGAATAGGTGGGTGGCCACCAATAGTCAACTGGATCAATCCTCCGCCCTTAGGAAGAAATGGTCTTCATTGCGTTGAGTTCCCCCATAAAGTGAGGAAAATTTTGCTAGACTTGGTCCTGGGTAAGCCACTTGCCTTGGTGGAGGAGTTTCCCTGCCTTGAAAACCCCATAAAGCTGGATCCTCTGCTGGTGAGTGCCCTTGACCTATGTTTCCACTATCTTATCAGTATATTCTTGTTCCATGTAGTCAAGGTTGAGCTTTGTGGGTTTCTGTTGTTCTTCGACCTCTAAGGTGTCCAATAATGGTGGAAAATATGGTCGAAGGAGGTCCACATTGAACATCTGGTGTAGGCCAAGGAAGGGTGGAGTGTTGATCTCAAAAGAATTGCTACCCGTGTCCTTAGTGATAGTGTAAGGCTAATAGAGAAGTGGGAGGAGCTTCTGATGGGGCCCTGTGAGATGCTCCTTTTGCAAATGTAACCAGAATTTATCGCCAACCTAAAACTGGTGTGGTACCCTGTGTTGACCATGGCATTGCTTGTACTTAGAGTTGGATTTCTGCAAAATCTCTTGGACCTATTGGTGGATGTGTTGAATCTACTCAATGAATCTAGTGGCTTTGTCAGTCGTAGATTGATCATGGGAAGAGTTTGTTTGTGTGGTGGCAAGAGGAAGTGCAACATCAATGGGTCCCAAAGGTTGGAATCCCAGCCCCACCTGAAATGGGATATGGTCACTGGAGTTATGGAGATCCCTTTTATAACTATGTTGAACATAGGGGAGACTCTTGTCCCATGTACATGGATGCTTAGAGTTGTACATGCGTGGGATGTGCACAATCATCTGATTGATGACCTATGTTTGGTCGTCTTTTTGTCCAACAGTTACCAGAGACTCGAACAAAATGTGTTGAGGAACCTGTTGTCCTGGTCAGACATGATGGTATATGGTATCCCAAAGTGTACCCACACTTGTTCGAAGAATATCTTGGCGGTATCTTCCACTGTGATATTCTTCTTGTAGGCTGTGAGGATGGCCATCTTTGAAAAACGATCAATGACCACAAATACATAGTCATTTCATTTCCTGGTGGACAAAAGGTCAGACATGTAATCCATTGAGATGGATTCCCAAGGCTTCTTGGGAGTAGGAATAAGGGTGTATAATCCTTGCTTATTGATGTTTGTCTTGGAAATGGAACAAGTAGTGAAAGATCTGATATACTTGTTGACGTCCTATCGAAGTTTTGGCCAACAAAAATGTTTATGAAGAATGGCCACATTTTTCTCCACGCCAAAATGCCTTGCCATCCGACTTTAGTGGGCTTCCCAAATCATCTTTGCACGCTCGCTTGTAGGAACACAGAGATGGCCCAGGTGGCATAATATTATGTCCTTAAAGTGAAAATTGGTGACAGTCGTGCATGTACCCAAGAGTTGATAGGTGGTGGTGAAGTCTAGATCTTGTTGATAAAGTTGGGGCCACTTGAATGCTTCATGTCCACAGGAATGGAGCACAATGGTCAGTGAAGCCACAGGAGGTCAACTAAGGCAATCAGCGACATGATTTGAGATACATGTCTTATACTTGATTTTGAGATGGAACTACTGCAAGTAGGTGGACCACTTCTGATGGAAATCGTTCTGCAATTTCCCTTGTGCTTGTATGAACTACAGAGGCTTGTGATCAGTGTGTATGATCGTCTCCTTTCCCATAATGTAATGTTTCCATTGACGACAGGCTTGTACAATGGAATACATTTCCTTTTCATAGGTGGGGTATTTTCGGACAGTATCTGAGAGTGTCTCACTATGGTATGCCATCGGATGACAATGTTGATTGATAATTGCGCCCACAACATAGTCAAATGCATCAGTCTCAATCTCAAATGTTTGTTGCAGATCAGGAAGGAGAGTACTAGAGATGAGCACAAGCGATGCTTCATATCATCAAATTCTCGTTGTTTTTCCTTCCCCCACATGAACGTGGCCCTGTCACCTCCCTTTGTCACTTGGATGAGGGCCCATGCAATATGGGAGAATCCCAGCACGAACTGTCGATAGAAGTTGGCTAGTCCCAAGAAGCTTCGAAGCTCGGTCAATGTGGTCGAGGCTGGCTAGTCACAGATGACTTGGATCTTAGCTTGATAAACATATACCCCATTCACATCAACAATGTACCCTAATTATTGGACCTTGTTCATTCCAAAAGAGCATTTTTCCAAGTTGGCATATAGCTTGCGTTGTCGCGGAGTGATCAAAACCTATTGAATATGTTGCATGTGCTCCTCCCACGTTCTGTTGAAGATGAGGATGTCATCCAAATATAACACCACAAAGGATTTGGTGAAGGGTATCAATACATCATCCATCAACCTCATGAAAGTGGTTGGTGCATTTGTTAAGCCAAAGGGCATGACTAGCCATTCGAAGAGACCTTCTTTAGACTTGAAGGTTGTATTCCATACATTAGTTGGTTTGATGGGAACCTGGTGGTAGCCAGACTTTAGGTCAATCTTGTATAATAAATTTTCCCCCTTTAGTTGGTCAAGAAGGTCATCAATCTTGGGAATGGAGTAGCGGTTCCTGACTGTGATTGTGTTTAAGGATTTGTATTCAATGCAGATTCACCAAGTTCTGTCCTTCTTTTGCACCAGTAAAATCGGGCTGTCGCAACGGGAGGAGTTGGGTCTGATGTTCCCCTTTTGAAGAATCTCTTGGATATGATGCATGATTTCATCATTTTCCATCAGCGAGAGACGATAGACCGGTCCATTAGGTAGAGGTGCATCGGGGGTCATATCAATTGGATGCTTGACTTGGAAGTGTGTCAGTACCCCTGTAGGTGAGGAGAAGATGTCTTTGTATTCTTCCACGATCTCGTCCACTTGCTTATGTTTCAAAGAGAGGCTCTGTGTAGAGGCCACGGATGTGGCGACGACATTTTTCTTACTATGAGAACAGATCACAAAGAAGACGAACTTCTCGATCTATGAAATGACCTTACTGCATTGCTTAGTAGAGATTAAAGAAATAGCAGTAGGTGGCGCTACCACTAGTATCTTGTACAATTGTCTACCCAAAGTAATAATAACATTGCAGGGTCTAGACTCATACATAGCATGATGCTTCCACAAATATGGTTGTCCTAAAAGAACATCACAAAATTCAAGGGGAGCACTATCACACAGTACCTCATATTTGAAAGGCTTGATGTCGTAGGGTAGACGAAAATGTTGGCTGACACAGAAATCTCTTCCTTGGCGAAGCCAGACGATGGTGTATGTCTACGGTTGCGGTGTCATTGGCAGGTCCAGTCGCTTGACAACCTCTGCTTAAATCAAGTTCTTATTACTACTACTATCGACAATGAAATGAAGCGGATCCCCCTTTACCCACATCTGTGAGTGAAAGAGGTGTTCCCCTTCCTCTGGTTCTTCTGGTTCGCTTGGCTGGACTTTAGTGGTAGTGACAGTGGAATTGGGTTCAACATCGATTCAGGATTTGATTCGGAATTAGAATCGTCCTATGACTTAGAATCCTTCAGTTCGGTCAGGAGTGACTTCTTGGAGCATCATTATTAGGTGTTGTGTCAAGGGATTTTATGGTGCTCACACCATTTCCCTGTGTCCTTCTTTGTATTCTCATTGCCCTTCTTGTGTTCCGGCTTGGACTCGTTATCCTGAGGGTGACCATTTTGACTTGGTCCCTTGTTGTATGGGTTGGGGTCGCCTTTTCCTTGCTTCAGCTGTGAGGGGTTTGCAAATCGAAACTCTCACCTTTTCTACTTAAATTTATGCTTGATATTGGCAGCGTATCTATAAGTCGTTCCTAATGAGGTGATGTCCAAAACCTCCATTTACATTTGAATGTATATGTGCAAACAACCGCGGTATTTGAGCACCAGATGACGCTCAGAGTATTTGATACCCAATTTGGTGCGCAAGGTATGGAAAATATTGGTGAAATCTAGTACTTTCTGGTCCCTTTCTTGACGTAGGGTGGTCCATCTGGTGTACTAGTCCTCGTAGCTTCCAACAGGGTAGTATTGTTCTTTAATGGCGTCCTGAAAGGAATCCCATGTAGGGGCCACCACAAACATTGCAGATTCCTCTACGACCCTTTGCTCAGAGTAAGTATCCCTTCAGTCTTTAACATGGGGAACGGCCTTGAGGAGTGCAAAAGTGATATTTTTCCTATCGGAAAAATTATGGACCGAAAAGTACCCTTCGAGTAGATTCAACCATTTATCTACAGCATCTGAATCTATCAATCCTTCAAATAATGGAATATCAAATTTTACTTGTACCTTGAAGGGGGTTGCATGGCCGCTTGATGAAGATGTTTCTCCTGTGGGAAGTCGTCAAAGGATTTGTGCAAAGTTGTCCATCATTTCATTCCTTTGTCGCACGAGGGCTTCCTCAAGCAATATTTTAATAGGATCTCTTGCTCCATCATATTTGTTTCCATCCCCCATGGGTTTTTTTCAGGCTCAGTGTGGTCGATCTTGCAATGGCTCGATTGGTTTGAGTCCCAACTTCTTGTACCCAGATCTTGTTGGGGACATGCACAAAGAAAAATAAATGAAGAGTAGACTGCTCTGATACCACTGATCTGGATTTAGGAGCGGAACGAACTAACTAACAGACTGAATACAATAAACACAGAGATATGAAGAATAACACAAATATCCAGTGAACAATATCTTCTATTGAATAATGAAATAGGTTGAAACTGTAAAACTGCAGAACTGAAAAACTTGCTCGAATAGTGGTAGTTATCTCTGAGAAGATATGTGGTTGCTACGTGCATCTATCTGAGCAGAATTAATTACAATGAGGCTCTAGAGGCATTTTTTATATTACTCATGAATGCCAAAACCCTAAACATCCAAAAACCTAACCCTAGGAGGTGAAACATCAAAAGTCATGTGGGCCCCTATGGGTAAGTTGGTACCTTAACTTCCCGGGGTCGTAAATTTTGCATACGACCTCCATTTTAGGCATGTGATAGCCCATTGGAAAGGTCTTTCAAAGAATTACACATTCCATCGTCAAACTCTGGCTTTGTCTATAGTTTGACTGTGGTGAGACAAAAACATTGTTTAGGCCTCCAAAACGGCCCTGGAAGTACAGCAAGATGTGATGACATGAAAACATACAAAATAATTCAATTGGATTAGGTTAAAGGCCACCAATATCCACCTGGAATATGTATAGGGCTTCAAACAGCCCCAGAAGTGTACAACCCATAGATACAAAGAAGTACAGAAGAACATGTTGAACTAAAAATGGACAAGAGGAGCCAGTTGGAATAGGTGGGTGGCCACCAATAGTCAACTGGATCAACTTATGTGTATGCAAGGAGTGCAATGCAACCCTCACATGTTCAGCAACTACCTTCGGGTGCCCCCATGGCCCTATTTGTATCTATTACAATAAAATGAGTGAGTTTCCCAATATCATGGACAATAATTTAATTTTAGGGTCATGACCTAACAAAATGTCAAATTGATATATGAAATCCCCTTGTTTATGAAACAAAGAACCCTTTCTATGTAACAATGTGCTTACTTAAATTTATGGAAGTGTACATACTCTAGATACACTCCATGCACTGAACATTAAAAATTACTTATTTTGTCAAAAATATTCAAAACTTATATTTAATTTACTTTTTAAA
Organism: Picea sitchensis; assembly: GCA_010110895.2. Taxonomy (NCBI): domain Eukaryota; kingdom Viridiplantae; phylum Streptophyta; class Pinopsida; order Pinales; family Pinaceae; genus Picea; species Picea sitchensis. The sequence goes on along the minus strand of SNQJ01S0018842.1, from coordinate 131,624 downwards.
CTTAACAATTAATGATAATTATATATTTTCATTACATTTCAACTTATATTATTAAAAAATAATATTATATTTTCATCACATTTCAACTTATATTATTAAAAAATAATATTATTATTTTCTAAAAAATTAGCGGAAAATCAAATAGTAAAAACCACATAATAATAAATACATCACTTGTGTAGAATGTAAACGGCTAAATAAGTTTGTTACATTAAAATTAACATTTAAGCAATAAAAAATTAAATATAACATTTTTAGGATGAAGAATAAACAAAGCAAATATTAATTATTAAAAAGTAAATATTTGTTCATTATTGTGAGTTGGACACAAGTTTTAATAATGACAAAGATAAGGTAGAGAATAATCTCTTGTAATAATAATAATACAAAATAATTGTATTGAAAAAAAAAATTGAAAATAGGAGGGTATGGTTATTTACTATATAAGCTTAAAAAAATATTTTTTTATTTTAAGTTTCCAATAATCTCAATTCTTCTTTCTTATTTTATTAATATTTAAAAAAAAATATTAATGTTTTCTTATTATTAAAAATCTCATCATCAAAATCACTCTTTATCAAATTGAATAACTTAAAATTCAACATTATTCATTATTTACACTTAACATGAATGGTAATAAACAAAATATATATATATATATATAAACAATACTCTTACTTTAATGACAAAGCAAATGACTATTTAGCATTTGTTATATAATTAATTTTTTATTCACAAAATTCAGCCAATAACTTTGTTTTATCCATGAAAAATGTCAACTAGGGAAAGTTATGTACAGTTTTTAAAATGACTTGAACAATAAGTTAAAGAAATCTCATTAGAAAATGCAAAATGAGTGAATGAATAAGTAGGTGAATGATGTTTTTGTAGTTGATTTTAGAATAAGTAGGTGAAAATCTCACTAGAAAATGCAAAATGAGTGAATGAATAAGTAGGTGAATGATGTTTTTGTAGTTGATTTTAGAATAAGTAGGTGAATGATGTTTTTGCATGGATGATTTTTTTAAGTGATTGTAAATCATTATGGTGTAAATGATGTTCAAGTTAATATCAGATGTGTTTTTTTTCTACAAAATTAATATATAGATATTTATATTTTTATAAATTTTATAATCAAATTTCGATCTTTTATATTAAATAAAAGAAGAATATCATACATTAATTTAATTTAATAACAAATTTAATATAATTTTAAAATTAAATTATTATTATTATTTTTAATAATAATAATAATTTATTTTTAAAGTTTCTCAAAGTATATATATTTTAACTTAGGAAAAAATTAGGGGTTAAATTTTGTCCATCCACTAATTTTTCATGTTTTTTTCAAAAAAAAAAAAATCCAATTTCCATTTTTTCTAAAAGTGATTAGCCCAAATTTTATAGAATAAAATTATTTTACCTTAAAAATAGCCCAAATTTTATAGAAATTATATAAAACCCTTAGAAAGTTAAAATTTTTTACAAAAATATCACCAAACATTTTATAGTTTGCATATTAAGAATGAGTAAGATTCACCAAGGTTTCTACATTCTGAAACAAATTTCCATCCTTAAAATTATCAGTGAGTTCAACTCTAATCGCAATCATTATAATCTTCATTTTCAATTAGAAATACACCTAACAAAGTCGAATTGTCTCAGAGTGATTAAGGGTTCAACTCTAATCACCACTATTATAATTCTCCTCATTCACTCAATTAGAATTGACAACCCAAAAAAAAGATGAAATGTCCAACTATCAAGCACTCGGCAAAAACCCTCCTGTTGATTGTTGTGGCCCTACCAACCCTATACTATACAAAGTAAAATAACACAACTTAAGAGTGTTGCTAGACATGTTTTGCAATACACTAAATTAACAATGTTGTCCAATAAGGTTCTAATGCATTGTAATGCCATGAACCATGGACTTGATATTTTAAGCAAAACGACTTAGAAAAGAGAAGGAAGCTTTGTGTAGTTTACTATGTTTAATATATTCAAAGGTGAAGGATGATGCATATTTGATGTATGAATACGTAAGTTTGTGTGTTATGACATGGAAATGACAAACAAATTGAAAGAGCATGTATATGTGAGAAAATTTAATTATGACTAAAGCGTCACATGAGTATTAGTTTTTTTTCCACGAGAAATTACGCCCGGGAAACTCACCTGATACTTCCCCACTTTGTGGATTATATGAGGTGCTAAAACGCCACCCCAGGGACACAAGGCTCGAACCCGTTACCTCTCCCCGTACCGGAAGAGTGTGTACACGTCTTACCATCTGTGCTATCACATGAGTATTAGTTATATACTTAGTATAAAGAAAAATGCATGTTTTTTTTATTATATTTTTATAATAGATTTCAAAATTAAATAAAAGATTAAGTATCACATTTAAGTAGTGGCAATTAAAGATGATAAAACTTTCATTAGCCACAAATGATAATTGTAATAATTAGATAAGAGAAGTTGATGCCTCCATTGACACTACTTACTAGCATTGAGATTATATTACCATTGACATTGCTCTCCTCATCATCCTAAGGTAGATGTGGCTCGTGGCCTTCTAGTTTTTAGAGATGGAGATAGTCATGAGAATAACAAAAGAAGTAGAAAAACAACCCTAGTAAATAGAGCCTTCATCAAACAGTTGCTTCCCATAACCATTTCGAAAGAGCAAATGTCATGAACTCTATTTTCTCAATGTCATTTACCCAATAAAAGAGGCACGTTGTAATTTATGTTCTCTATTTTTGCAATGCATAACTAGTTGAATATGTGTACCTAGTCACTCAGTTGACAAGAGAACACGTGTGAGGGATAATTAGTACACATTAAAAAAGCATATTCATAAATAATGGCATGGGTAACAAACTATCTAACATGTTATCGAACTGTAACGATATAATTGTTGAATCTTAGGAGCTTGCTTTAATTATCAATCTGGATGTGTAAACTTTCAAGGTGTTATGCAACCAAAGCGTTCATAGTTGTTGAAACCAAAGCGTTCATAGTTGTTGAGATCTATCATAAGTTAAGGAGTCCTAAATGACTTGTGATGTACAATGCAATTATTGATACATATAACTACTTTTGAATATAAGAACCAACACAATTAGTCATTGCACCAAGTCAAACATTCATTCAATAGTAGTCCTTCAACGTAATTACCTATTCATTCAACCTTGGTTGAAACATGAACAATATTTCAAGGTTGGCACAACAACGACTATTACTTTTCCTACAGATTGGAAAGATGTTTCTTCGTAGGTATAAGCACTTTAAGTTGTGGTTGATTTATTGATATAGGAACTCATCATCTAGCTATCTTGGCTACTTCTATGAGCCATCTTCCATCGTGTTTAATTTAATGATATATGCCACACATGATGTGTGGTGCATTTATGCTCATTGTCTCTTAGGTTGCAAGGTTCAAAAGAACTCTATAGTTTGACTTAGTAAAATGATCATTGCTTTAACAAGGCTTTCCATCTATCCTTAGAAGGGATGAATAAAGGAAATTCTTCAATAGTAGCAAAGACGACTATGCAACAAAAACAACTCTCACAAGAGTGGTGAATCAACATAACTAACTCAATTATAGCACATGCATTTAACACATTTAGATTACAATAACTCATATAATCTAAATATTCCATCATGTTTCCTCATAATTGTGCCAAAATACATCAATTCACAAATAATACTAGCTAATAAGTAAAATGGCTAATAATTAATCATTTTGAAAATATTTTAAGTATGGAAGGGGAATTTCTGGGGGTTTACAGGAGGTAAATAGATATGAATGGATGAGAAAAAAGGGACAATTATAGGGCTCATGACCATCCTTGTCTTTTCAACTTCATTTCATCTCATCTATCTCTACCATGTCACATAAACTTATTGTAATTAAGAGACACAAGAAGAAGAAGGAAGCATGGACATGACCCTAAAAAAAAAAGGAAACCAAACATAAATTGTTAACCCACGCCTTCTTAGATAATTGTATAATCTAAAAGAACAACATTCTTGTTCTATTCTTCTTTTGAAGAAGAACTTGCAAATTCTAAAATGTGATTGCCATAAATAAACAAGCATGTAAAGAATATCAAAACTAAAACAAACTATCAACCCATGATATGATAAATGATGCACGAAATAGCCATGTCAATTCCATTCCATGATACTTACTTTCCATTTGTTTAGCACTTCTAACTAGCCATCAATATTCGTATTGATCATTCTGAATGTGTAGCCAACCAACTTTAGTCTTATTGAGCAATATGTATATATACCTTAAACAAATCCAATCTCATTATATGGATCAATTAGATGGATAAAAATGACAACATGACAAGTGGAACAAGTAAGTTTCATGTGTTACATCATCTCATCTTAGAAGAATATCTGTTCTTTTAAGATTAAGGGCCTAAATCCCATATTCCAAATCCAAAATCTCAATAAAACAAGCAAACACAAAGATATTAGACTATTGACCATGAGATCATCTAATCCATCAAGTACTTTTGCTTCCTTCAACTTAATTTTCTAGTGTGGACAAGCATTATAATTATAAATGAATGAAAAATGAGATCATACCAAGAAAAATATATAATTATCGTGTGTTATTAATAAACATAACACTAAATAAAATGAATATAGCATGATCATGTACTGTGAAAATTGCATTCAACTCATTTGGTATTTTCTCAAATAGTTCATTAGATATGTCTACAATAATAGACATATTATATAATGTACAAAATCAATTGAATCATGAAGACCATATAATGAGATATCCATTGGCATGAACAATTAATCATGAAATAAGCAAAAACAGGGGAAAATAATCAAAAGATTGTATAATATTATGCAGCAGTAGAAGCCAAGATCATCGTCTTTTGAAATGATTAAATATTTCCCTTTTAAACCTTCTCTATGATAGTATACACAAATTCAATCTTATCCACCCAAATTTCTTGATGTATGCATATAGGGATATTATGAGAGTCTAATATGTCCTTTCACCCCCTTTTTAGAACAAACATATAGCAAATCAAAATAAAGGGATGCATTGTAAGTGAAGTAACAACATGGAAATGAATTAACAATGAAGCTTACCATAAGGTTCACTAACATTTTTCTTTTCTCCCAACTTGATTGGATTTCAACCCATGGCTTCCCAACTGGTTTTTGTAGATTTTCTTCCACTAATAAAAAATAAATTATAACTCCTTATAAATCGTCTCTAAATCACTTCTTGCAGGGTAGAGAGAGACTTTGTGCATATGTTTTCCATGTTTAATGTGCATCTATGGAGAAACTAGTTATCATGCATCTTCCCACAATAGTAAATACCTTTTGTGTTACAAAAGTGATATTACACATGAAGAATTGCAAGAGTACCTAGTCCTCAACTTTGATCCACTACCTACTATCCATGAAAGGTGTATTTAACAAGAACTTCATAATCACAGTTCAAAAGTTCCATACTTGTAGATTGTGGATGAGGAGTTTCAACCATTGAAGAATAGTAAGCAATCTACGGGAAAGAGACTTCACATTAACTCTCAACTACTCTAATTAGTTGACCCCCTTACCATGATCATATTTTCAATGTATAGGCCTTATTACACACCTACAATTGCATTAAAGGCCATGAGTTGGGAGGGTGCCTTAATATCATGGGTGCTTTATCTCTAAAGTCATCAAATCCCTTTTTGCTAAGAAAGACGGGTTGGGATATTCATGTTGGTAAATAAACAAATAGACTACCTCCTTGATCTAAAACAGATCCACATTAAAACATTGAATGGTTAATGGCTTGGATCGACCCAATGCACTCAACAAATCTAGAGGTTTGGGTTATGGAAGTGAAGCTTATGAAATTTGACAACGAGGTGGAAGGATGTTGTTGGTAGTGTGAAAGGCCCCACATTAGATCAATCGACTACCATGACTCCAATATGTCATGTTGCCAATTTAAACACTTCAAAAAAAAAAATGAAGACAAATAAAATAAAGGAACCTTGCATATAAACGTTGATAAAAAGGGATAAAGGAGAAGAAGAGAGATAAATACTTGGGAATGCCCAACCTTTCTAGTTGATCCCAACAAGGCCAACGCTACCTATAAACTCAGGCACAATGAATGAGAAAGGGTTTTTTCATAGAGAATAAAAGGAATGACACATAAAATTCATGTGATGTGATTGTAAATGATCTAGAGAGTCGACTCCATTGTAATTCTACAATTGGTGAGAAATATAGATTGAGCATAGCCATTTAATGCTAGAGTTTTTATTTTGGGTTTCTTGAGGAATGGGAAGATATATATGAGTAGTTAAGTGCTAGGTTGAGTATTGTAAACTTCCAAACTACATTGTTTGGTTGGTATAACACAAAAGAGAGTGGCTTGGCTCCTTCATTGAGCATTGGCCTTAACACTGCAAAACAAGCGAATTGGATGATGAACCAAAACTTGAACAAAGCCATTCATATCAGTTAATGAAAAAAAATTGAGAAGCCTCAACTTAGTTTGAGAGTGCTTGGAAAGACATCAATTTGTTTTTAAATTTCATAGAGAAGATCCATGTTTACTAGATAGACAAGCCACAGGAATACCATTTACATATAATATTGGTATCAGAGTAAATTGAGTCATGTCTTGGAGGGAAGAACATAGTGGATTCTCACTTGATTGAAGAAGTCTATCCTGGAAGGTGGAGAGATTTTTTTAATTGACCCTAATATTGGAAAAAGAAGAAGGGGAAAACAATGCTCAAATCATAGCATGGATGATCCTTAAGACACTAGTGTTGCAAAGCTATAATTGCTTCGATTGGAGAACCAAATGGAAGAGATAAAAATTATGTTCATTTCAGAGTGGTTACATGATCAGAGAAAAGAGAAACATACTTATAATGTTGCTCATATAAACTTAAGTGAGGAGTTATATTCTAAGTAAACGAAAAAGGAACTATATATCGAGATTGAGGCTAAGATTGAGTTTGAAGAACGCATCCATAATGGAACTCAAGTACCTTTCCATGTAGATGTGAAGGTGGATATCAAACCATATGTAGGATAATTGTATGTCATCAAATTGAACCAATGGTTATAATGCATGGAGGTGTATTTCAATGTGCATGAAGTCGGTGGAAAGTAGAGAATTGTATTTTCCTACTTGAATCTTGGAGGCCATTCCTTAGTGTTGTGACAAATGTTGGATTACTGAGAGGGGGGGTGAATCAGTAATAGAGCAATCTAATATTTTTTAACCATATAATGCAAGTGTTATATCAATGTATCATTATCATCCAATATTTGCAAAGTAAATAAACAATGAACAAATGAATAATCATACACATACAGAGTACACCAGTGTTTTTACATGGAAAACCTAAGTGGGAGAAAACCACGGAATGATTTTTCTTATATGTCTTGAAGAATTACATTCATTGGAAGC
>SNQJ01S0018842.1:106413-118378 GCA_010110895.2 Picea sitchensis | reverse complement strand
TAACATAAGCCAAAAAAGATAGTTTTATACCTGGGAGTGGAAGATCTTCTGAAAGGCGGTACTCTTATGAATCCTTCTTCTTCCTGAGGCCTATCTATTTTTGTCGGTCGTTGATTCTGAAATCTGAATCTTCTCGGTGGAGGAGTGTCCCTGTAATTTTCTTTGTAGACCTTCCTATCCCCTTTGATTGTTTCTGCATATATTTTTGGATATGTTTCTTTTTTTGTTGTTTTGGAGCTTGATCTCTTTTCTGTTTGATTGTATCAAAGTCCAGACTTGTCATGATGAGGTTTTTTACTGCTTATAATGTCATTCAAAAATTTTGAGTTGTTCTGCATATTTTTCTTTTGAAGATCCTTTATTAATGTGACAATTTTTGCTTCCAAATTTCCAATGATCATGTCTCTTCCTTCTAGTTTTTCTTTGAGTGTTTCTTCAATTATTTTATCTTCTTCAATTTGAACCTTCAAAATTGTGATCATTTGTTCTAGTTCCTAAGTGTCTCCTTTCTTGTCTATTTCCGCTTGTAGTTTCTTGTTTTTCTTCTTTTCTCTTCTGATAACTTCTATGGCACACAACAATTATTCTCGGTAGTCAACTTATGTCTCTTCATATTCTTCTTCGGCCTCTTCATATTATTATTCAAAGTCTTCTTTATCAGAGTCTTCTACTGCCATGAATAGAACTCTTTATGTCTCATTGTCACTGACTTCATCTTCATCTGATGATGAGATTTCTTCTTTGGTGCATAATATTTTCTTGAAAACTTTCTTTGTAGTCCTTTTGCCTTTATATATTTGTTTGTTATTTGAGTAACCTTCATCATTTCTCTTTTTATTATGAGGAAAATTGTTAGCAAAATGAACAATACCATCACAATTAAAACAAATCAAAGGAATCTTACCTCTATATTTGTCGTTGGTTCCCTTGTTCAATCTTCTGACAAAGTTGGTCGCTTCTTCATCATCTTTTGAGACGTCATTATTGTTGCTATGTTCTTTTTCTTTTTGCTTTCCCTTTTTCTTTGACCTTTTGTATGTTTTGAAGGTTACTTCTTTTATATCTGGATTTTCCTGTTAAGTTCTCATTTCATACGCTATGAATATTCCATATAGTTCATACATGCTTATTGAGTTTAGATATTCTCTTTCTTCTAGTGTTGATATCTTAGGGTCAAATCTCATAGGAAGAGATCTTAGTACCTTTTGAACAATTATAGATTCTTTGATTTCTTCTCCCAATCCCAAGATTGCATTTACTGTTTCATAAACTTGTAAAAGTAAGCTGGAATATTCTCATATTCCTTTATCTTTAGTTGTTCGAACTGACCTTTGTAAGTTTGAATCTTTATTTCTTTGACTTTTGAATCTCCTTCATAAATATTTTGAAGTTTGTCCCAAATATCTTTAGTGTATTTACAATGTGCAACTTTGGTGAATATCAATTCTCTAAGACCATTCAGAAGTGCATTTGTGACTTTGGAATTATTTTGACCAAGTTTCATTGCTTTGTCATTTGTCGGCGGAACTGTTGGTGTTGTGTATCCATCTACAATTGATTGCCAAATTTCAAATCCCTATGTTTGTAAATATGTCTTCATCCTTATGCTCCAAAATGCATACTTATGTCCATCAAACTGTGGTATTCCATTTTTATACATGTTTTTTCTCTCCATGATCTACCTTTCAGTGGTTAAACTGATTTATGAAGGAACATGCTCTGATACCAATTGTTGGATTACTGAGACGGGGGGTGAATCATAATAGAGAAATCTAATCCTTTTTAACCATATAATTCAAGTGTTATATCAATGTAGCCTTATCATCCAATATTTGCAGAGTAAATAAATAATGAACAAATGAACAATCATACACATACACAGTACACCAGTGTTTTTACTTGGAAACCCAAAGCGGGATAAAACCACGGAATTTTTTTTCTTATATGTCTTGAAGAATTACTTTCATTGGAAGCACCAACTTCCTTTGTTTTCCAGTTGCAACTGGAAGGAAGCTCCAACCCCCTAGTTTATCAAGATACAACCTAAGGGAAGCTCCAACTCCCCAATTCTCCGTCTACAACCAGAAGGAGGCTACAACCCCCTATGTTCTATGGCTATAACCGAAAGGTGGCTACAACCACATGTCCTTGCCCCGTCCAACCGCCCTGGCGTATAAGTAGAATGATGGAACCACTGTCACACTATCACTGTGAGATATATTGTTGTAAACCTGTACCAATAAACTTGCACCAAACAACCTCTACGAATAACCTGAACCATGCATCAACCATGCATCAACCTGTACCTCAACATGTAATCAACATGTACCATAAACAAGTGCATCAACCATGCACCAACCTGTACCAAACAACCTGTAATCAACTTGTACCATAAACAAGTGCATCAACCATGCACAAACTTGTACCTCAACCTGTAAACCTTTCTTAACTTTAACAACAAGAGACTAACATTTTCATCAAACTTTACTTTAGTCTCACGTGACTAGTTTTGGATTAGTCAACAACCCTAACTTGAAATAATCATAACTATGTACCTGTAATGAGTAAAGATCTGAAAATAGTACACAATGTTCTTCAGTGTGTTTTATGCAATTCCTCCAGGTGTCATTACTTGGAACCTATCAGAAAATGAGTTATAGCAAAAATGGCATACCTTGTTGAATTATGGTTTATTCTAGAGAGTGAACTTGTAGAGCATGCCCCGCACAGAATATTTGTTGTATGGATCTAAAAAATTTACACAGAATACTATAGACCGTACTCTAACCATCATGGTCTGAATCATTCTAGAAAAAATGTTATTGTGAAAATGGTGAGATGACCTGTAAATAACATACCTTAGAAAGCATCATCAAAAGAATTTATCCTCCCTTGAATTTCAGCCTTCTTTACTTCACCTTCCCTCTGAAATTTGGATTAGATATCCTTTGGTTACCTCAGTCACCTATAGATATTCAATATGTTCCAGTGTGATTAAAATGAGAGAGCCTTGCCTCTTATTTATACTCTCCAAGTAGCTTCCTTAGAAGCATCTTCTAGGCCACTTTGTCCACATAGTCACCTATGTCCAACTTTGCCCAATTTGTCACGTTTCCATGTATCCAATAGCCACTTGACCACTTAACCCATTTTCATAATTTTAGGATTAACCTTCTTATAACCACTTTCCATAATTAGAAAGTTCTCTATTTACTTTATTATTTAAATAATCCTCCTTGACTTTGTCACTTCACTTTATTATTTAAATAATCATCTTTGATTTTGTCACTTCACTTTATTATTTAAATAATCCTCTTTGACTTTCTTACTTCACTTTATTATTTAAATAATCTTCTTTGACTTTGTCACTTCACTTTATTATTTAAATATTTTCTTCTTTGCAAGAACTTTGACTTCTTTGACCTTTTGAAGTTTCAATCCAATCATATGAGGGTCCTTCAACTTCGTAAGGTCATAACTCTCAAACCGTGAGGAGTTATGTGACGTTCCACATACCACCGGAAATGGAATGACATGTACTATCCATCTAGAATAGTATTACGTGCAGAAAATTATGTTGTTGGAACAAATATTGAAGATGAACCACTAGTAACTAACTGGGAAGTGTTGAGGGAAATGATTAAAGATTTATTCTACCTAATTGGTTATAAAGAGGACCAATATATTGGTACAAAAAACATATTTCGGTTGGCTATACTTTCAGAGATATGCCTTGTGGAAGTTAGGGTTACTGAATGCTCATGATATCAGTTTCAAACAGGTCATCTTGGAACTTTCACTATAACTTATTTTATGCGATGTTTCAGACCTTGAAACTTTGCAAAGATAGAGGAAAAAAAAAATTTACTTGTGGTACAAATTTCATATGTTGGTTTGTTATACTTTCGAAGATATGTCCTATGGAAAGTAGGGTTTCTGGATTCTTCTGGAATCAGTTTCAAACAAGTCATCTTGGAACTTTCATTATAACTTATTTTCTAGGATTTTTCAGAAATTAAAACTTTGCAGAGATAAATGAGAGATATTGTTGTACATGTGGTACGTATTTCAGATGTCGATTTGCTATAATTTCATAGATATTCCTTGTGGAAGTTAGGGTGCGTGAATGCTCCTGAAATCAGTTTCAAACAGGTCAGCTTGGCACTCTTTCTATAACTTATTTTATGGGATGTTTCAGGCCTTGAAACTTTGCATAGACAAAGGAGAGATGTTGGTGTACATGTGGTACAAATTTCAAATGTTGGTTCGCTATAATTTCGTAGATATGCCCTGTGGAATTTAGGGTTCTTGAATGCTCCTGAAATCAGTTTCAAACAAGTCAGCTTGGAATTTTCACTCTAACTTATTTTTTGGGACTCTTTAGAATGTAAAAATTTCAAAGAATAGAGGAGACATATATAAGTACCTAAGATAACAATTTTAGAATCAGATTTGCAAAATTCGATATGTGGCATGTTGTACAATCTCATTCTTGGGAAGAGGCCCAAAATAGCAAGGTTTGAGAAAGTTACCAAATTTTGGTCAGACCTGGTAAAGGAAGAAGTAGTGAGTAGACATGGTGAATTTAGAAGCAGTGAGCATACATAGTGAAGAAAGAAGAAGCAAGCAGACCTAGTGATGACAGAAGTAGCAAGTAGACTTGGTGAAGGTTGATGCAGCTCACACAAAGAGATTTGTGTCTCTTGCTAAGTTGGTGCTTAGCGGTGGGGATTGGTGTCTCCAGTAGATTGGTGTCTATGGAGATATATAAGATTTTGGTGTCTCTTTATAAGTTGGTGCTTAGCGGTTGGGATTGGTGTCTTTAGTAGATTGGTGTCTATGAAGATCTGTAAGAGTAGGTTGGTGCCTATCAGGATTTGTACCAGTGGGGGTTGGTGTCTCTAGTAGATTGGTGCCTACAAATGTTTGTAATATCTTGAGAGCACACATGGTTGGTCATAAAGGTTTCTTTACAGACAGAGATCCATTGTTTAATAGAACAAATTATGCATTATGGAGCATAAGGATGCAAACTATCTACTTCAATTCAAATGTTGATGGAAGAATAATATCTACTTCAATTCAGATGTTGATGGAAGAATAATATCTACTTCAATCTAGAAGGAGGTAGCATTGAATAGCTATAACCCCAATGAGGAAAAGGGGATGATTAAATAGTTTCACGTCAAGATCTAAATGAAAAAAATAAAAGTGTATTATTTGGTCAACCTCAATTCACAATGAAATTTGATCTTTGCACAATTAATTGAAAATGTTGGCCTAGAGACACATGATCATTCACAATTATATCCCTTGGGTTGGGTGAGACAATATGGGGAGTTGAGAGTGGTAAAACAATGCAATTTCAAGTTTTCCATCAATACAAACTTCATAGATGAAGTGGAGGAAAATGTAGTCCCAATGGATGTGTGTGGAGTCATATTTGGAAGCATTTACCTCTACGTGAGAGATTCCATCTTAGGGGGGAGGGAATCCAATACCAAATTATCAAGGATGGGAAGGAATACACACTAAATGCATATAAGGGAAAGACTAAACTATCGTTAATTAGTGCTAACCAAGTAAGGAGATTAATTAGAAATATCAAGAAATTTTTCTTTATATTCTTAAGAGAAGGAAAGCAGCAAGGAGAGGGTAATGAAGTGGAGATGAAGGCTTCCTTGGAAGGATGTGATAGTAAGAAACACCAACAACTCCAAAAGTTGATTAAAGTGTATAAAGAAGTTCTCCAAGAATCTCAAGGGTTGCCACCCAAGAGAGAGGTTGAGCATGACATTTAGTTGTTTTTGGAGCCTCCATTTCCAAACATCGGGTTGTATAGGTAGTCCATTCTAGATGAAAACAAAGTGAATAAATAATTGAAGAAATTGTTAGAGTAAGAACTCATCAATTCTATCATGCCACCTTTTGGTTTACCAAAACCATAATAGTGTCCAAGAAAGATGAAAATTGGAGAATGTGCATTAACTACCAAACAAAGTCACCATCAAGAATAGACATCCACTACCATAGATTGATGACTTGTTGGATCAATTGCAGCAAGACAAGTTCTTGAAAAAGCAGTACCTCAAATTGGGTTACTATCAAGTAAGAATCAAAGAAGAAGGTTTGTGGAAAACAACTTCCATGTGCTTGATGAATGATGTGATATGTCAATTTATTGACTATTTGTAATAGTATATCCAGATGGCATGCCAATCTTTAGCATTTTTTGGAAAGAGCACATCTCACATGTGACAAAGGTACTAGAGACACTAAAAATAACTCAAATGATTGCAAATTTGAAGAAATGTGAATTTGAAAAAGAGCCCTTGATTTTATCTCAACCATATGATTGATGGAGGAGAGTTAAGGGTAGACATTTATAAGTTGTATGAATCAACCAATTTCCTATTCCTACTAGTTTGATAGATGTAATAAGCTTCATGAGAGAAACTAAAACTTGAGGAAGTTCATAGCAATCTTTTTAGAAATAGTAGCACCATTGCATGCCATGACTACTAAAGAGAAGAGTTTCCATTAGGGAAAGCCACAAAAATAGTCCTTCAAAGAACTGAAGAGGAACATCAATAATTCACCACTTCCATCGATGCCTAATTTTCATTTTCCATTTGAATTGGAAATAGATGAAATTGTTTATGCTCTAGTATGCTACAATATAGAATTGTTTTGATGGAGCAGTTTTGGACTATCCCCACATATGACAAAGAAATCTTCATTATTGTGCAAGTAGTGAAGAAGTGGACACACTATCTCTTGGATAAAGAGACCATCATACACACTGGCCATCAACCTCTACAATACTTGCAAATCATATTAGGGTCCCACCCCACCTCCCTACTTTAGGCTACATAGGAGTTAGTCAATTGATGTATGCATACATCCTCTTTGAATAAGGTCCATTAGATAATAGTGGATATTTATTTGATGTAAAAGGGTCCACTTTATAAGGCCCACTAGGTAGTTGGTACCCATTAGTGATGGGTCCACAAATAGATAGAGTTTTGTTGTTGAGAATCTATTTAAAGATATCGGAAGCTATGAAATGTTTTTTTCATGTATTGTTGTATTTGGAGATTTTCTTAGTGAAAGGTTGCCCCACCTTAAGAGGCAATGAATTTTGCTTTCTTTCTTTTGATTATCATAATACAAGTGTATATTTCACATATTTCATTTTAGGTGTCTCTTTTGTTTGGTTTTCTGCAATTATATTATATGTATACTTGGTTGTGTTTCAAGTTTAAGGGTTAAGGAACACCGCAAGTGGTATCAGAGCTCTTTCCTGAGCCATCATGTCCATATTTTAGCATATTTTTTCTAGGATAGAGATGTGTTCCAACGTCTCTAAATAACATGAAGATATGTCATCGAGTGGGTAAAAATAGAGTTAAGGAAGAATACACACAAAAAATATAAGTCGCATCACTTGGTTGGACACCCTTGTAACCTATGTTGGTACCCCTTCAATTAGTACCACATCAAACAACACCTATATACAAAATTGTCTTCCACATACCCTCAAGTATATTAGAAACCCTTTAGTTTCACCTAGAACCAAACATACATAAACATGTGACCGCCATGTAGCTATATTGCATAAAGAATAACATGTAGGGAGATCACTCTCGAGCACAAGGGTATCAGGTAGTACAAATAAGGGTATAGTCTATCCTCCTTAGTTGGTGACATGAAATATTCAACCCAATATTATTGTTGGAAACCATTTGGTATATCAAAGAGTTATAGAAATTGACACTCATGTGTCATTAGGACCCTACAAACCCTAACCTCTACAATTGTCCAACAAAATTCCTACATATTTGCATCTAAAAGGAATTTGGAAATTTTGCTAGTGCAATAATATTCAACAATGAGTAATACTCCTCCTAGTGCAAAACAAATTATAGGTTATGTCAACACCATTGTGGGAGACCTACCTCAAAATATTCCTTGCATCATGTTGATCACTTGGGTCTACCTCTCAAGTAACCATTTTGGTGTGGACCAGACAATAAAGTGATTCCAGGTATATCTTAAAAGACTCCTTTCAAGCCACTAATCATAGTGAGATAAGTTGGGAGTAACACTTCAAGAAAATATTAKGTGGTCCCATGGTCCATACTCAAAACATTGAAAACAAAAAGAACATAAAGTAGGACCCACCGCTAAGAACCAACAACTTGAAACTTTGGTTTATGTCAATGAATCTTCACTCAAAGACCTATCCTTCATGATGAAAAAAAAAAGAAAGGTGTGGTAAACGTTAGGTACCCACTTGGGCATCCATATATCAGATCCAGACATCAATCCAACCAAGGATGCATATCCAACAAATGAAATGTATACCACTCAGACACTCTTTTAGGATAACCTCCACGTGCACTTTTAGGATCATAATTAATGGCACTACTTTCCAGAGGTCAACATGAATAAATTTGATGGTTCTAAACCCTTGGGTTGGGTTACCCAAATGGAATACAATTTCTCTCTCTATGGAATTATTGATGACCTACAAAAAATAAAAGTGGGGGTCTAATATTTGGATCTAAAACATTGGCAATGGTGGCAATGGTGGCAATGGTGGCAATGGTATCAGAAAGATTATAGAGGCTACATTGCATAAACCCATTTTGTGTAGGTCATTTATGCTCATTTTGAATGTGACACTCACTATTTGAGAAGAATGACAAAATTACACCAAATACGCACAATTATTGACTATATTGATGCCTTTGAGCAATTGGAAATCTGCACAAAGGGCCTATTTGATTCCTTTTTTAAAGAATGTTTTAGCAATGGTATCAAGGATGAAATTAGAGAATATGTCATGATGCAACACCCAAAAACATGGTTGGAAGCTTCTCAAATAGCTAAAGAAGTTGATATGGTGATCAATTCCCAAACCAAGAGACCTTTATTCACTACTCACACTAGTCCCCCTATGGTGACTACCCCAAGCCCCTCCAACCCACAACCAATTGGAATCCACAAGCTATCTCAAGAAGAGATGGAAGAATGTCAATGCCTCCACCTTTTATATAATTGTGATGAGTGATATTTCAAAGGGCACAATTGTAAAGAATAAAAATTGTTTCAAATGGATGTATCCCCCCAAGAACACTCAAAAGACATATTAATTGAAGACACTCCTAAACCAAATTTAGATGATTTCACCCCTCATGTGGTCGAGGAAAACACCTTGCAAGATCCTTGCAAGGAGACCCAAATTTCTCTCCATGCCTTATTAGGTTTCTCGGCACCCCAAACATTGAAGTTGATCAATTATATCAATCACCACAAACTGATTGTATTGATTAATAGCAGTAGCATCCACAGTTTTATTCATAGCAGATTGATCAAGGAAACCCATTGTTATGTTCATCATGTACCTAATTTTCAAATTATGATTGCCAATGATTTTACAATAAAATGTAGTGGCTAATGTGAAAATGTGAAACTCCAAATGGTGAGTATCATCTCAAAACTCACATGTTTTCTATTGAAAATTGGGTGGTTGTAATGTAGTTCTCAAGATAGAATGGTTATGCACTTTGGCACCTATCACCGTGAATTTCAAGAATTTATGCATGAGCTTCACTAAGGAAGGGCATAAACATACCCTCAAACAGATTACATATGGTTCCCCTAGAATTATCACCTCTCATCACATGGAGAAGTTACTAAAGAAAGGTCACTCAAGCATTATTGCAGAGTTCAATTCCATACAAATAGTGGACACCTCCCCACACACAAGAGATTCACCCTGATTTGCAATTGGTCCACTCTAAACATCAATAGGAATTTGAAATGCCCTAGGGTTTACCACCTTCATGAAGGGAGAATGACCATGGTATCCCACTAGTTCTCAATAGTCTAACCACCCAATGTATGTCCTTATAGGCACCCATTTTCATAGAAGAATGAAATAAAAAATATCATTCAAGAACTATTGGAGGCTAGAATCATATGTCCTAGTACCAATCCCTAATCATCATTAGTCATAATGTTATTAAAGAAGGAAGGTAATTAGTGCATGTGTCTTGATTTTTGGTCTCTCAATAAATTAACTATCAAAGACAAATTCCCCATCTCATGTATTGATGATCTCTCAAATGAACTTCATCGGGCCAAGTTTTTCACCAAACTTGACCTTCATTCAAGATACCACCACATTTGAATGAAAGAAGAAAACAACCTTATGCACACATGAGAGTCATTATTAGTTTTCAGTGATGTCCTTTGGCCTTTGCAATGCTCCATCCACCTTATCGAGCATCGTGAACAAAAAGTTTCAACCCTTTCTATGCAATTTTGTGATGGTATCCTTTGATGATATCTTGATCTATAACAAAACTTGGGATTCCCACATAAAGCAGGTCGATAAAGCCCTACAACTCTTGTGGGAACACTAACTATTCCTGAAACACTCCAAATGTTCTTATGGGGCTTCAAAGGTTCAATACTTGGGTCACATTATTGATCGATATGGAGTACAAGTAGATCCCAAGAAAGTTACAACTATGCAAGAGTGGCCCCAGCTCAAGATGTTGGAGAGACTATGTGGGTTCTTAGGAGCGAATACTACAAGAATTTTGTAAAAAATTATGGAAAAATTGGTGATCCCTTAATATCATTTCTCAAAAAGAATGCCTTTGTATGAGCGAGGTAGTTGAGAAATCCTTCTTGGGTTTAAAGGATTCCATGTGCACTACTCTAGTAATATTAGTGCCAAATTTTACAAAGAATTTTGTTCTAGAAATTGATTCCTCAGGTAGAGTTCTTGGAGCGGTTTTGATGCAAGAAGGGGACCTCTTGGCATTCACCAGTAAGTAGTTATGTGACCACAATTTAGGTAAATCCACATATGACAAAGAGATGATGGTTATCCTTGTGGACCCTATCTAGAGGATATTTGACCTATGAGTTGTAATATGGGTGCAGTTACAAGATTTATCACCATGGTCAAGGAGGGAATACAAGGGCAAGTTAGGCCCTAAACTAAGCTTCCTGAGCTCAAGCACCATGAACAAGGAATCATACCACACACATGCCCTCTCTAGGGAATTGTTGGACTTTGAATAGGGATAGGCATGCAATTAGAAGGTTTTTCACACCACAAATGGGTCTCATGGCCTTAGCCATGGCCAAGGAACAAAAATAAGGGCCTTTGGACCTAAATAGTTTTTGAAGGGCTCAAGCACTGTGAAGAAGAACATGAACTATCATACAAAATATTTCTTGGGTATATTTAGCCTCTCAGTGGGATATGGCTTTCCATTAAGAGGTTTTGTCGAACCCGAATGGGTCTTAGAGCCTTGATCGTGATCTTTTGACATATATTAACTTTATAAAATACATATGTCTAACTTTATAAAATACATATGTCTTTGATTTTTGTTGTTGCTTTTTATTTCCTTTATCATTAAAAAAGAAAACTATATGTCATGAAATATGTAAATTAAAAAAGGAACTACTACAAATTGAGATCTACAAATTAAAAAAAGTAATTACTACAAATCAAGATCTATACATTAAAAAGGGAAATTACTACAAATCAAGATCTATGCATTAATTTTGATTATGTTAATGCACTAAAATATATATATTAATGCTTAACCTATATTCACAAAGTTTATTAATTTTAAAAAATTAAAATATTAAAATAATTTTAAGTTTATTAATTTTAAAAAATTAAAATATTAAAATCATTTTTTTGGAAAGTAATTGTACATTAGTACAAAATGTTATCTACATTTGCACCAAAAAAATTCAAGTAATTCTATCATTTAAATACTAAATTGTTGTTTTAACTTGAATATATGCATTATATTTCAAAAAAAATGTAATATACTTCTTTTATAAAAACTAGATTTTCGCATAGTTATACAAAGTTTTCATGAATAAAAAATATATATTTTGAAAACTATTTTGATTTCCTATGTTT
>SNQJ01S0018842.1:75796-95671 GCA_010110895.2 Picea sitchensis | reverse complement strand
TGCATCCCCAATGGGGACAAAACACCCAGGTATGAAATCACTTCCACAAAAATCGGTCAATACATACAATACATGCAGGCTCGTGTTGTGATTGGTAAATTCATGGGATTATGGCCATCGGAAAAAACCCTAATCTGGTGGATAATTACTAGATGGATGTCGAAAGGGCATGTAGATTTGAAATTAGGGTTGAAAGGGTTTTTTACAACCATCTTCACCAATCTAGAAGATAGAGAGAAAATCTTTGAGAACGACCCTTATTTCTTTAACTTGATTGGAATCTATTTTTTATTCTGGATGGAGAAGTCCAGACTAGATAAGGAGGATTTTACCTACACACCTATCTGGATTCAACTCTACTCACTGCCATTGGATTTTTGTTATGACGAAACCCTAGAGGGTATAGGTAATACCCTCGGATATTTTGTTTAAATCTTGGAGGTGACCAAGCAAGGAAGATATGCATCATATGCTTCCATTTGCATATACATGAATGTGTCAATTGCAATTCTAGAATCAATATGTCTCATATAACAAGATTCAGAATGGATTTAAACCATTGATTATGACCACATTCCATTTAAATGACGTAAATGCCATGAGCACGGGCATCTATTCAGAGAATTCCCTCTCAATGCCCCGAAAAAAGCTATCAAATTATAGGGTAACATGGATCTACAATGCTTCAAAAAAGTGGCCAACAAGAGAAGGTCGGGAAAGAAACCCATCAATCATGAACCCTCTAAAGGAGCATCCACCAACAACAGCTTCGGTGCTTTGAATCCAAAGGAAAATCCTGTAAAGAATGTTGACCCGGCAGAGGATCAAAGGAGTCCCTCAGAATGAACTATGCCACCCCTGGAATCATAAAATCGGGAGGCCACCAGGAGGCACAAAATGAAAGAAGTATTGATAAGCAGTAAAGGAACAAAGGAATTTATAAGCATGGAAGATGATGATGAAATAATGGACTATGATAAGGGAGAGGATTAGGATATAGGGGAGTTGGATCTTCTAAGCATAGTTGAAGCCTGCAATTGTAAGGAAGAAAAATCTATTTTGACACAATAGTTGCAACTCCTCAGAGAAGCCCTTAGGAAAATCAAGATCAAACAATCTAATACTCCTACTAGTAAAGGTTCTCCCTCAACTCTGAGCATCCAGAATTCCAAGCTCGATGAGACCAAGAAACCATCCAAAGAGGAGAAGAAACATGGACGGAAAAATGATCGATGATTACTTCAAGAAATTGGTGACCAATTAGTCAATTCAGGATAGTATGACTTCATAATAGATAAGTTTCCTCCCAACCCCTCCCCTAGTAATCAATGTAGATTCTCACATGGAACATGAGAGGGCTCAATGGTAAAAGAAAACATCGGTTTTTGCAAAACAAAATTATTGCAAAAAAACCAACTATTATGATGACACGGGAAACTAAGTGCTCGAGTGAAACTCTCAATAATCTTGAAACTCGGTGCTGAAAAGGTTGTAATACAGTAGCAGTAGATGCCAAAAGAGTTATAGGTTGCCCAACTATACTGTGGAATCTAGCGGATATAGTTATGGGCAATTTCTTTGCAATAACAAACACTAACTCAACAAGCTTTCAATTAATTTGCACTGACAAAATAGGATATATCACCTATGTATATGGGCCTCAATGATTAGAGCATAAAATCTCTTTTTTAAGGATTATGCAGGAATTGTAAGAGATGGTAAGAGAACAACATTGGATTATAGGAGGTGATTTTAATATCATTTCCTCACTGGAAGAAAAACAAGGAGGCTTTTGGCACCTTCATGCAGATAGTTAGTGTCTCAAGGAGACTATTCATTCTCTTGACCTCATCGACATAGAAACAATCAGTGGAATTCACACTTGAAACAATAGAAGAGGGGGATCCCAACAAATTTTCTCTAAACTGAATAAATACCTAGTCTCAAAATCCATAATGAATTTTGTCTTGGATAGAGAGGCCTCTATTCTACCCAACAAATGCTCTGATCATTGGCCAACCAGCCTATACTTGAACGTTGCAGAGAGACCATAGCTATTCATATTCTACTTCAAAAAAAATTGGTTGGGGCACCTGGATTTCAAAGAGAATATTGTCATATGGTGGTCCAAAGAAACAGTGGGTAGAGGCTCAAGGATGCATAGATTCCAACAAAAACTACAAAACCTCAAAAGACATCTTAGGAGCTAGAAAAAAATAGTTTTGGGGGATATTTTTCAAGCCAAAAGAGAGTTAGAAGACAAGATGACCCAGGTACAACAGAAAATCATTATTGAGGGGTTCCAAGAACACCTCATTTAGATTGAATCATCACTACAATAAGAATTGGATCGAAGATATGAACAAGAAGATATCTTATAGAGGAAAAATCCAAGGTACAATGGCTAAAAGAAGAAAAGAGGAACTCTAAATTATTTCATAATTCAATGATTCAACACTTCAACCACAACATAATCACCTCACTTCAAGGGATCAATGGTCACAAATTAACTGAGCATGTAGACATTGAGGTTGAATTGGTTGTATTCTATCAATCTCTGCTCAATGAGCCACAATAGGATTGCATGGAGGCCATTCAATAGATAACTCATCATATCCCATCATTGGTAACTATTGAGTAAAACACAAGTCTAATGAGGGAAATCACTAAGGAGGAAGTTGAAAAGGTGGTAATGGCTATTGTTGGCACAAGGGCAGACCCAGGGTTCAACGCTTCAACAGCGCACCAAAAAAACCCTAACTACCGGCCCTTTCGGCAACACCTACAAAGCATATGAAGTCTCACCCGAGGTAGAGGCAGGGGTGGTTGCAGGACTCCAGTGTCTACAACCTTAGCTCAGAGATAGATCTGTGATTACAATACACTGGAGGCTAGAATTTGTGTGTGTGTTTAGGGAAATAGACCCCTTTCATAGTGAAATCAAAAGTGGCACATGAATCCTAAATGGATGAGAGCACGGTTGTTCTGTGTGATCAATATGTTGGTGTGCGAATATATTGAGTTACTTCCGTTGCTTAAGGTTGTATTAAAAAGAGAATGTTGTTTTTGTTGTTATAATTTGTGTGGCACGACTCAAGCTTGAAATGAGCAGGTTACTTCAAGTGATATTTTGCGGACTTGTGTTAGAGTAGAATCTGCGCAGTGTATTTTTAAGAGTAACATTGGTCAACAATAAACTGGGAATATTGTAGAGGAAGTGATTGATGTATTCCCATTGTCAATAGTGAGGGAACCTACCATTGATGATTGCAAGCGCCAAGGTACCAAAAACGACTTTAGATCATTTTCCCAAAGAAAGATGTGATTAGGTTGATAGGAAGAGATCTGTGAAAGGAAGGCATTAAGGCATCCTCTGTCATCTAGCACGAGTAGTAGAGCGCCAAATATTTGAAGGACTTGGATGAAAATATTGAAAGGAGCAAACCAAGGTATGAATCCAACATGTACCAGATGGAATAGCACATAGCATAGACTCTTTGAATAGTAGACAATGATGGAGACTATTGACAAAGACGAGGAATCCATCAATGGGGTCAAATGGAAACCAAGATATTGCATGAATCTCTATATGTGATAATATGTGTTGACGTCGAACACAAGGGAAACCACTCAGTAAATGAACAATGATGGTTTGTCATCTGTTGAGAATAGGCCCACGGTGCAACTCTAGGTCATACTCTCAAAGTAATGAGTCATAGTCGATAAGAACAAACCCGCCAACAAGAATTCAATGGGGACCTTCTATACTAGCATGAGTGAGATACAAAGATACTTTTGAAACTGAGAAGTACTTGACTAACATGGGAAGGCCAACTTGAAAATTCATGGTTTCTACATAATGGTCGACACAGGTTGACTTCCCTTGAACAAAAATACGACACAAAATGTGACCTAGGAAACATTGACTATAAACTAGGATACGTTTGTGACACAGGAGGCATCGACAAACACTCCATATGACTAGAAGAATAACCCGTCATAGGAGATTATGATCTAAAAATGAGATAGAAGGCCTCCTAAAACCATACTAAACCCAATAATGAGGTAAAGACTCATAAGTTTGTGTTCTATTCAAGGGCGACATAAGTAGCTTCCATATAAAAAAAAAAACTCATTCCCATCCTTTTTTTTTTGTTTTTTTATTTGTTTTTGTCTTTTTCATATTATAAAGCCAGAAAGGAATAAAATAATGCCATGGTACAAGGTAGGAAACGAGTATCACGGACAAGAAAACTAGTTCCAAGTGCAAGGAACATACCTATGCTTAATGCAAGGAAAGCATGTGCAAGATATGGACAATTGTTTGAAATTTTCCTCCAGGGATACAGGTGTCAAGCCACAAAGGCTAGTATTGCAAGGATGGTAACTTTTCAAGAATGCATATACGATGGGATATATAACAACAAGCTAAAGCCGACATTAGGCCTAAAAATTGTGAGTGGTCGATATGCAATGAAAATACAACTCAACACGACAAAATTTTGGAACCCCCATAGGTAACTGGCTAGCAATAGATGAGAAGAAGATCTAACACTTCGATGCAAAGTCATAGTGGGTCCAAACAGGGCTTATGAGCCTACGGAAAAATTATAGCATGGGTGTCAAAATGGCTAGTGAGGAGCTAACTACGACACCCATGAAGAAGTAAGTTGTACTATCCATAAACAACACCTTTATATCATCTTGAAGGTATAGTGTCACAACAAATGGGATTGACCCTATGGAAAATATGTGATCGATACAGATAAATGCATAAGACAGGTGGAATGACACCTACCCTATATGTCAGTAAGGCGCATGATACATGTCGAAGAAGTCAAAAAATGCCACTAGATATAAACATATATGTGGAAAAATATATCTCTCAAGGAAAACTGCATAAGAATACACCTCTTGGGCACTTTCATTAGTCTAAACGGTGTAAAAATGTTAAAAGGGGGTAAAAAAAACTATATAAAAGTGAAAAAAAATGAGTTAAAATAGGTGACAAACACATGTTTTACCATATTATTTGAATTTTACCATTTGGACAACATTTTGGGCCCTTTTTACCTTTCAACCTTTCGAGGACCGGTATGGGACGCACAGAGCTTGGAATTCAAAACCGCTTGGACCAAGTAAGAGTCCATTTCCTCCTCTTCTTTTTCATCCACAAGTTTTTTAATTTTAGTGGTTTTTTGAGTGGTGAAATGTTTTCTAAAATCACATGGACATGTATGTAGATTTGTTTGACACAGCTACTTACATACACATCAATCATAACTGACAGTCGCGTGCATCTGCACAAAAACCCAAAATTAGAGAATCTAACTCAAAAAAATTGCAATTCTTGCATGTTGGTAACTGAATGGAGGGAAAGAGATCATGGAGAAGTTGATAATGAGGTCATGAATGACCTGAAGGATCAAGAATCCCTCCGACGATTTGGATTTTACAATTTCTTCCATTGTAATAGGATTAGGGCACAAATAAGATTGCTTGAAACATTGATAGATTACTGCAAGCCGGAAGAATATGTTTTCATGATTAAGGGGAGATATTTGAGGATTGAGACTGAGGATATATATTTCCGTACTGGGCTATCCTGACGAGGTGATACAATGAACTTAAAAGGAAAACCATGCATTGGTCTAATGATCAATGAATACATTGTTTTGTATCTCTCGCTCGAGACAGAGAAAGTTGGGAGCCAACTCCCAATAAAGAATATTGAGAGCCTCATCCCTAAGATTATTGTGTTGACGATTTCCTGGATTATAGAATCAGCATCACTACATCATGCCTCAAGAGTGATGATTTTCTATGTAAGAGAATGCTTGAGGCCTATATTATATTATTGGATTACCTCATTGTTGATGTGCATGAAGGCCAAGTTAATAGGATGTAAGCAAGACAAAATTAAGAACTTCGGCTTTGGAAGCTTCTTATGTGATTTATTCTTTGAAAGAGTACCCATGATGAGTTCCAAAGTGGATATCCATCTGCATTATATCATAGATGGCGCTATGGGACGGTGGACCGAGGTACTCCCAAGGTAGGTAGGGGCACAACTAGGTGATCCCTGGGATGATTCATTTTTTGCTTGGTGGTCACGCCAAGTGGTTGTGATCGAGGATTATCCCAATGCAGGTATATATTATTGAAACAATCCAAATATTCCTATTCCTCCTGTAAGTTCCTACGGAGATATTGGTATAATATTTTTCTCTTTAAACTATTTGATTTTTATATTTTTATGATTTTAAGAAGTAAATTTTTTTGGTGTGGATCAAGATAATAATGTGATTGTATGACCATACAAACGTGGGACCAAGGGGACCTATGTTATTTCCTCTGCATGGACGACATGGTCATGATGGCCAATCGCGTGGAGATGTCGATCGAGTATTGGATAATGTCCAGAGGAATTTGGAGAGATTGGTACGCCTAGTGCCAATTAAAAAAGTTGAATATTTGTCAGAGTAGATGTAGTGGCATGTATTTGGGGTACCACGGGCATGGGTATGGATCTTTTGGTGTCTAGCCAATGTCGTGGTGTGTTATGAGAGACATGGCAAGGGAAGGATAGGACCCTCAATACCATGATGATGAAATCATGTATTTTTTGTATTATCGGTCCTTAGAAAAGGATAATTGAGGCTAAAAGCCTTTTCTGTAACAGGATCCACTTTTTTTACATGATGAAATTTGATAATAATATATATAAAAATGATATTTTTTCCTTAATGATAATGTGCATATGATTTTATTATATGCATGTATGATTTGTTCTTTTGATTTAATGTGAATGATACAAATGCCAATCTAACATGCATTTAGCAAATGTGTCACATAATGAATTGGAATTTCTTGTAACATGAACATAAGTAATGTAATCAAAATACTTCTCCAACAAGTGTACCTGAAGGAAACAACAACGTAGTGTAGGGTCGCGAATACAATGTTTGCCATTTAGTTGAGACACTACCAACTGAGCATCTAAACGAACTTCTAAGGATTGAATTCCATGCATAATGGTGTCATGAAGTAGTTCAACAAAAACACTATATTCAACCACATTATTAGTATATGGGCCAATAAAAACACTTCTGGAGGCAATCAATTGGCCTATGGGTGAATAAATCACCCAAGCAGTGGAAATGAGGTTTTGAGTGTGATGGATAGCACCATCAATGAACCCTAAGAACATTGAATAATCTTGTGACACCTTCCAACCAAATAGAAGCACCATTAACGCAAAAAGAGATCTATACTACCATTAAATACAACAATGTACAATAATTACAAGAAGAACGCCTAGGTGTAAATGCTTAAGCGTAATACTTCTTAAGATACAACCCATTTCTAGGCTCCAAAAGCACATTCCCTTCAAAATCATCCAATGTGTAGGTTCCTTTCCATAGAGAATGTTTCACAATGTATGGGTCATGCCACAATGAATTGAACTTTCTTGTCCCCAAGGAAGCTTTGTCCTAATCATAGACCAACACAAGGTCACCTTCAAAGAAGACCCTGGGGTGCATAGACTTGTCATACTGACTCTTAAATCACTTATTATGTGCCTCATTTGTAGTGGCAGCATCACAACATTGCTCATCAAGATGATCCAAATGGACAAGGTGCACTTATAACTCAGAAGAGTCATGTAGAAGCTCTACATAAATCTTAAGCAAAGGGATTTCAAATTCAATCAGTAAAACTGCCACCAATCCAGTAACCATCTTAACCACAGTTCGATATACCCATAAAGTTGGATAGATCATGATGTGGCAGTTGATATTACTCACATTAATCATATTCTAGAGAATGGTTTTGAGAGATTTATTGACAGCCTCAACTTGACCATTCTCCTGTGGGTAATATGGAGACAAGTGCTCCTGCCAAAAACCCAATTTTGATGCAAGCTCTGACATCATTTTGTTCTGGAAGTGACTGCCATGATTGGTGACAAAATATTTCGGAACACCGAACCGAGTAACAACCTGATTGAATATGAAAAATGTGGTAGTCTCACCATTGCTCGAAAAAGCAGGCATGGCCTCCACCCACTTTGTGGAGTAATCGATGGCCACGATGATGTAACGATGCCCCCTCGCTAAAGGTGGGTGGAATTTCATAAAATCAATTACCCACTTAGTAAAAGGACTGACGATGATGACTGGAAAAAGCAGAGCAGGATGCACATTTGTTTTTCAAGTGAAAACTTGACATTGATGACATTTTTTGAGACAATCTTTGAATATTGTGGGCCAAAAATATTCGGCACGCAAGATTTTTTAGGTTGTTTCCAACCCACAAATATGACCTCCACATGCTTCGTTGTGAGATTCATTCAAAACGAACTCCAATTCTTTGTGACTAACACAACAATGTAAAATCGAGTCCACACCATGGCGATATAAGATATAACCAATGATGAGATAGTTTTTCGCATGATGGTAAATGCATCGTTGATCTTCTCTTGAATGATGCAGGGGAATCTTCAGGGTCTAGAGATACACAAGAATGTCTTCATACCAGGGATCAGTAGAAGATATTAGGAAGATGGATTCATTGAAAAATGAGTCCTCAAAATGTTCTTCCTTATCTTCCCTTGAAACTCTGACATCAATTCCACAAAAACAAGAGAATTTTTGGACTTTTTTGAAGCGAAGTATAAGTCAAATTCTTGTAAAATCACAATCCATTTGTTGTATTTCCCATTGATGATACAAAAATTTAAAACATATTGGAAAGGATTAAAGTCTGCAGTAACAGTATTCTTACAGAAGAGGATATAATGTCAGATCCTTTGGGCAGCATGGACAGCTTCCAGAGCTAGCTTCTAAACATACGAGTATCGCAACTCAACATCAACCAAACCACGAATCAAGTAATAAATTACGTGATCGACAAGTGCATCATATTCTTTTACTAAAACCATACCCATGGTTGACTTAGACGCCGCTAGGTATAACAAGAAGTCATGTGTAACATCCTCAGCCACCCTAGGTTGGGCCACATCACACAACCTCAACTCTTGTAGCTCTGAGTCAACCAAACTGTAACATTCCCAGTTTATTGTTGACCAATGTTACTCCTAAAAATACACTGCGCAGATTCTACTCTAACACAAGTCCGCAAAATATCACTTGAAGTAACATGCTCATTTCAAGCTTGAGTCACGCCACACAAATTATAACAGCAAAACCAACATTCTCTTTTTAATACAACCTTAAGCAACGGAAGTAACTCAATATATCCGCACACCAACATATTGATCACACAGCACAATCGTGCTCTCATCCATCTAGGATTCATGTGACACTTTTGATTTCACTATGAAAGGGGTCTATTTCCCTAAACACACACACGAATTCTAGCCTCCAGTGTACACAAGCTACTTTCTGGCACACCTAGATACTCAATCCTGCTTTGAAGACTCGTAACCAAAATCACAAGATTAAATTAGCAAGCAAGGCTAACATCAATTGACATTCTCATGCAAAACTATAAGCATCATACTTATAGGTGCAAGCATAATTAAAAAAAATAACAACAAATACTTATATGCAACAACATACAAGAATTAACCCATATCAAGCATAGAAAAATATGCACACAGTAAACAAGACAAGCACATAAAGAACACTTATCTTTTATGAATTTCACCAACTACGTGCATAACTCAGATGTTTTGTTATGACCCAATGCCTTAAAAATGATAATAAATCTATAAAATTCAGTCCACTTCGAGGGGGAAACCTCATTTACAGTATATAAAATTTAGAACACAATATGAGATGAGATAATATGATCCTAATACTAGATCTCTTTGATATATGTAGGAGACAAGGGGTTATAATTACAATGAAAGGGTGCAAAGAAGGGTTCTAGTCAACCTACTAGAAATGTAATAATTCACTATCTAGGGAATAATAAGGGGTTGTATACGTATCATGGGGCTTTGTCTAGGGCTTAACATGCCTGTCCCCTTCAAACAAATGTTTTCCTTAACACTTTTCTAACCACGGATGCTTCTGCATGAAGAAATCATCTTCCCATGTTGCATCTTCCACTAGTAGGTTCTTCCATTTGACAAGTTATTTTGTAATTGCTCGATTTCTCAGTTGCTTAATTATTGTTTCAAGGATTGTTTCTGGATCTAGTATGATTTTCCCTTCTTCATTGAGCTCTGGTAAACTTGTTTGGACTGGGATCTTGTTTCTGATTACCTTCTTTAAGTAAGAAACATGGAATATTGGATGTACACATGAAGATGCAGGCGGCTCCAATTTGTAAGCCATACATCCAATCCTTTGTAAAACCTTATAGGGTCTATAATATTTGGGTGCTAGTTTATTTCCCTTATTTTGGTTCTTTAGGGACATTTGTCTATATGATTGTATCCTTCTAAATACCCAATCCCCCACCTCAAATTCCCTTTCCTTGTGATGTTGATCTTCTTGTTGTTTCATCCTATTTTGTGCCATAACCAAGTTGTCCTTCAATAGTTTTAGGACCTCTTGTTGGTTCCCTATGTGGTCCTCCACTGCTTGAACCTTTGTATTCCCTTTCAAGGGTGATGTGATGGATGGAGGACGATATCCATAAAGTGCCAGAAATGGGGACATTTTTTATGAAGTATGGAAGGATGAGGTGTGCCACCATTCCACTAAGAGAAACCACTTGACCTATTGTGTCTGTTTATCGGATGCAAAGCAACGAATATATCCTTCTATACATTTATTCACAATCTCATTTTTCCCATCAGATTGAGGGTGGTAAGATGAATTGTGATCCAATTGAGTACCAAAACAAGAAAATAATTCATTCCAAAAATTTCCTGTGAAAATTGGGTCTCTGTCACTTACAATAATCTTGGGGACTCCATGTAGTTTTTGAACTGTTTCCATGAATTTTTTTGCTACTATTCTTTCTTTAAAAGGATGAGAAAGAGAGAAAAATTTGTCATAATTTGTTAGTCAATCCACTACTACCATGATGACGGTCTTTCCTTCTAATTTTGGTAAACCTGTAATAAAATACATGGAAACTTCTTCCCAACATTGGCATGGTATATCTAATGGTTGTAGGAGACCTGGAGTCTTGATTGTCTCTCCCTTATTCTGTTGGTAAACCAGACATTCTGAGACAAAATTTTGAACATCATTTTTAAGACCTTACATAAAAAAATCCCTCTTGACCCTGTGGTATGTTTTCAAGAATCCTGAATGTCCCCCTATTGAAGTGTGCAATTCCAGAGGGATCTTCTATTTGAGTTGGGAATTCTTACATAAGTATAGGCGATCATGATACCATAGAAAATCATTTTTACATACAAATTTTTCTGCTGAAATGGGGTCTTCATGTATTTTTTTAATGATCTTGCATACCTCTTGATCTTGATTCCATTTTATCCTTGCTTCTTCCACCCAATCTGATTGAGGACTAGAAATAACACATAGTGAACCTTTTGTTTCTTCTTCTTTCCTGGAAATGGCATCTTCCACAACATTATGTTTTCCTTTTTTGTATAAAATTTCAAATTCATAACCCAACATTTTTGTAACCGATTTTTGTTGCTCTTCTGAAGATAATCGTTGCTCCAAAAAGTACTTCAAACTATCATGATTTGTTTTGACCTTGAAGTGTCTTCCTAATTCCTGAACTACATGTATTATGGCCAACATTTATTTTTCATAAATGGGTTTGACTAAGTTTTTTCCTTTAAGTTGTATGCTTTGAAAGGCAATGGGCCTTCCTTCCTGCATTAAAACTTCACCAATTCCATGGCCTGAGGCATCACACTCCATAATAAATGTTTTTGTGAAGTCATGTGTGGTCAAGATGAGCGTTGTACACATAGCCTCTTTAATTTTTTCAAAAGATTTGATTGCTTCTTCTTTCCAATAAAATGATTCCTTCTTTAATAATGGTGTTAGAGGTGCTGTTATTTGACCATATTTCTTGACAAACTTATGGTAATAGCCTGTCAATCCTAAGAATCCTCTAAGTTTATTCAAGGTTTTGAGAATTGGAAATTCCCTTATAGCTTTAATTTTGTTAGGGTCCACTTTTACACCTTCATGAGATACAATATGACCCAAATATTCCACTTCTTGAACCCTAAAGGCACACTTGGAAGGCTTTGCATAAAGTTGGTGCTCTTCCAATAGTTGTAATACTTTGTAAACATGTTGTACATGCTCTTCCCAAGATTTGTTTTAGATTAGTATGTCATCAAAAAATACTAACACAAATTTTCTAAGGAACGTCTTGAAAATGGAATTCATCAAGATTTGAAATGTTGGCGGTGCATTAGTCAGTCCAAATGGCATAACCAAAAATTCATAATGATCTTCATGTGTTCTAAAATTTGTCTTAGGAATGTCTTCCTATCTCATTCTGGTTTGATGATATCCCAAACGAAGATCCAACTTAGTAAATAATTTTTTTCCATGTAATTCATCTAATAATTCAACAATGACAGGGATAGAAAACTTATCTTTGATGGTCATTTTGTTGAGTTGTCTATAATCTAGACACATACACCATGAGTCGTCTTTTTTGTAACCAACACCACTGGTGAAGAGAAAGAACTTTGGCTATGTTGAATGATGCCAGCCTCTAACATTTCTTGGATCATGCATTCAATCTCATTGTTACACATCAAAATTACTCACCTCAATAGTGTCACAAGTGTCGTCATTACAAGTGGTGTAAGTGTCGCATCTTGTCTGCAAGTGTTGTAAGTGTTGCATCTTGTCCGCAAGTGTCGCATCTTGAACACAAGTGTCACAAACATCATACTTCCATATTTCCTATGTCGTTCCTCTAACGATATCATAAGGACACTTAAGACACCTCAAAGACTACTTTTGAAGAGGAGAAATCAATTGACAAGGAGTACGAGCCTTTTGCCACTGAAAAAACCACTCAAAAGTCAAATTTGGAAAGGAGCACTCCCCTACATACTGTCAGGGAGCGTTGGTGCTCTGTACCCTCTTCTAGGGGAGTGTTCCAACGCTCTGTGTCCCTTTTGAGAGAGCGTTGGCCTTTTCTAGGCGAAATTTGGTTTGTTGGAGGAAATCAGGGAAGAATCCCCTCAATCTCTGAAGTTGATTGGATTCGAATATGAGTTCAAGGCATGATATTAGGGAAGATACACAACTGAAGGAGAGGAATCCTCAACTTATCCCAAATATCTCTCAAGTGGTTGGGTCTCTCCAAGATTATATAAGGAGGTTGTCTCATGGTGAAAGGTACATGAAAAGATTGGAGGTATGAAACCTATGATCTCATAGGCAACATACAGTACATATATGGAGATTGAGAAGTACACCAAACTTATGATCCCATAAGTGAGATTCTATTGAAGCATAATCAGTGTAGATTACTTGAGCAAAGGGGTTGGACAAGGAGAGATGGAAGAAGTTGTTGCACCTTCATAAGAGGATTGTAAGTATTCTTCATTTGTTCTCATTAATATGCATACATGCTTGGCCTGTTTCTTTCAAGTTTGTGTTTGTTCCACATGAACTTGTCTCTAGTAAATAGATATGTTTTTGAGGTAATCTCAGTAGAATAGGAAGTTTGTTGTATCTTTGTTTGTTCTACAGGACTTATCGAGGAGCTTAAGATCGAAGCTCAACTTGGACTATGCGAGAACAAACACCATTAAAAAGGTACAATTTTCTTCTTCATATTCATACATTATGATTAATTAGATATAAAAGGATGCCAGTGACCAATGATAGCACCCTTTTTGTCTTGGTTTTAGGGGTCTATATACCAAGAGGGAATCGACTTGTCTAGCGGAGTCGCCAATTTTTTTTACAGGAGAATCCCCCTACGGACAACTGGATTCCCTCTTGGTATCTAGACCCCTAAAACCAAGATAGAAAGGGTGATACCATTGGTCACTGACATCCTTTTAGATCTAATTAAGCTAATGTATGAAGAGGAAGAAGAAAAGTGTACCTTTTTAATGGTGTTTATCCTTGCACAGTCTAAGTTGAGCTTCGATCTTAAGCTCCTCGATAAGTCCTGTAGAACAAACAAAGATACAACAAACTTCCTATTCTAATGATATTAGATCAAAAATAGATCTATCTACTAGAGACAAGTTCATGTGGAACAAACACAAACTTGAAAGAAACAGGCCAAACATGTATGTATATTATGAGAACAAATGAAGAATACTTACAATCCTCTTATGAAGGTGCAACAACTTCTTCCATCTCTCCTTGTCCAACCCCTTTGCTCAAGTAATCTACACTGATTATGATTCAATGGAATCTCACTTATGGGATCATAAGTTTGGTGTAATTCTCAATCTCCATATATGTACTGTATGTTGCCTATGAGATCATAGGTTTCATACCTCCAATCTTTTCATGTACCTTTCACCATGAGACAACCTTCTTATATAATCTTGGAGAGACCCAACCACTTGAGAGATCTTTGGTATAAGTTGAGGATTCCTCTCCTTCAGTTGTGGATCTTCCCTAAGAGAATTCCTTGAACTCATATTCAAATCCAACCAACTTCAGAGATTGAGGGGATTCTTCCCTAATTTCATCCAACAAACCAAATTTCGCCCAAAAAAGGCCATCGCTCCCTCAAAAGGGACACAAAACATTGGAACACTCCCCTAGAAGAGGGTACAGAGTGCCAACACTCCCTAACAGTATGTAGGGGAGAGCTCCTTTCCAAATTTGACTTTTGAGTGGCTTTTTCAGTTGCAAAAGGCTCGTACTCCTTGTCAATTGATTTCTCCTCTTAAAAACTAGTCTTTGAGGTGTCTTAAGTGTCCTTATGATGTCGTTAGAGGAATAACATAGGCATGATGGAAGTATGATGTTTGCAACACTTGTGGTCAATATGCAACACTTGCAGACAAGATGCGACACTTACAACACTTGTAATGACGACACTTGTGACACTATTGAAGTGAGTAATTTTGATGTGTAACAGATTGCCCCCCAAAGTGCGAAGTCAGAAGATGATGATGACTAAAGTAATTTGTAGACTTTTTCGATCAAAGGTATGGATGCAAAGAGGCTGGAAAAATCTGCACACAACCATCAAACAAATATTATGACATGTTTCAAACCCAAGGCAGGCATACCTATGCTTGAGTGATAAAGACTTTTTCAGGTATGGCCACCATAGAATACATTGTGGATCCATAATTATACTGACAAAAAGTATAGACACCAAACATACAACGTGGATCTATACTTCCATGACATGAACTGATCGTAGTCACGAAGAATACACAGTGGATCTATGAGATGACAAGACATAGCCATGACCAATACAAAGTGGATCTATGTAACAGTATATGTGTCATAGTTCAAAAGAAAAATCCTTCGCAACCTGGGAAAAGTATATATCATAGTGATGACTCAACCCAAGGTATTCTTACCAATCCCAATGTAGTACAAATCTAACCATGTGAATAGATGTCCTGATGTCGAACATGGCAGAAACCACTTGATTACCGGTCAATGAGGTAAACCGTTAACAAGCACGAGGGAGAACACCATTGATGTCAATGATTCCCAAGGTACTCTAGTACATTCCAACAAATGTGAATGGATGAGATCAAGTCAAACATATGTGGAATCATCCAATCAGAGTTCAATGATGTAAACCCATTGTCGGACGTGAGGAGTCCTGCCATTCAGGCATGCAGGTCCCAAGGTACTAACTGGTTTCTAATTCTAGTTCCTAGATGATGTGTTGAGGTCGACAGGAATAGACTCGTCGCAAGAGGGCCTTGATGTATCCCCCATCAATGACACAAAACTGACATAGAGATGTAATTTGGTAGATCAAATGAACATGGATTGACACGGGTATTGAAACAAGATATTTGTGATGGCTGACTCTCGAGGCAGATACTTCCCTTGAACACTGAGGCACAATAGCAGAAACATGACATGGACCAAAACATGATGATGCAATGGACACTGTGCCTTTTGTCGGGTGACCCAAAGGAGTAAGAAAACTTAGAGGATTGGTTCAGTGCAAAGGTTCATCAGATTGAAATGTGTGCAAAGATAAAATGTTGTGTTCAACGATGACTGTAAGGTCACTAGTAAAGTTCTCAAAAACTGCGTGGCTTGCTTCTTTCAACTTTTTCCCCCATCCAGATAGACGAGTACCTCTTTTTGGTTTAATGAGCTCGATGAGAGTAACACATGCTCGATATAACTTACCTTCGGTAAGTTCATCTTCCTTTGTTTAACGAATTGAAAGAAGTAAGGGTTCGATCCCATATGGGCCCTTCAATGTATGATTGTTTTAACGAGTCCAGAGAAGGTAAACTCGGTTGTTTTTCATATTTAGAGTGTCTGAAAATGACTTAAAGATGACTCAAATGTGGTCCTTTTTCGTAATATTAGTCTCGCAAGGTCGAAAAAGAGATAAATTATCACTCGAAAGACACCCTTTCAAACCTTTTAATGAGTGGGAAAGGAAGTAAGATCACTCGGAAATCTTTTCACGTTTAGAGAGTCTGAAAAGAGATTAAAGGAGACTCCAAGGGGTTCATTTTTCATGTATCCATGCGAGCCCAAAAAAGAGATAAAAGGTTGCTCGGTTACATTCTCATGTTTTTACGAGCGCGAGAAAGAAAAAATACTAAGATCGATACCCCCAGATTTAAAAGCTAGTGTCTTAACTCTAGAATGATCATCATAAGGCTGGAGACATGCCCCCCAAGCTTCAATTCATTCACCCACTTCAAGGTTTTCACCAATTTTTGTACTAGATGGAGAAAAAGGATACAGGTGGATGAAAAGAAGGTTCAAATACGAGACCTAATGAAAGACTCGACTCGACATTTACGAGATATGGCGAAAGACTCGACTTGACAGGAGAGGTGACTATTTCATTTTTTAACGAGCTTGACACAAGAAAATAACTATGCTCAGGGCTCCAGGTTCAATCCCTGGATTTCTGTTTCATTTTTTAACAAGATTTCCACAGAGAGAAAAATTATGCTCATAACCTCTGTTTCATTTTTTAACGAGCTTGCCACAGAGAAGAGAAACTATGCTCATGACCTCTGTTTCATTTTTTAACGAGCTTTCCACAGAGAAGAAAACTATGCTCGTGGACTCTTCTTGATCATGGATTCCAAGAGGATAACTCTCTGGAAGGACACCATGTCAAGGGACAAAACTTGGTCATGGCTTCCAAGAGATCTTCACTAGATGGAAGAATAGTGATATGGAAGGAACACATGTTGAGGGTCACGACAGGGGTAAGGAGATCAGGCTCGAATAGCCCTACTGAAGAGATCACCATGTCAACTACCGTATCCAAATCATCAGAAGTTGAAGTCATGGGAGACAGCGCCACATAATTGACCTATGGTAGGGGTGATATCGACTGCATATAAGACCCGGTTAGGGAGGTTATTGGGTTGATGGTCAAGTCAGGGCCAACAAACGAAAGTTGATCAATAGTCACCATTCTTCCATCATGCGGGAAATATATCACATGGAAAAAAGTGGATACAATAGCTTTCATGGCATAGACGTAATCTCGCCCAAGGAGTAAATTGAAATCCAAGGGGTCTTGGACTACCATAACATCAATAAAGACTATTTTCCCTCCTAAAGTTACCGGAAACTGAGGAAGGATCCCTAAAGGGTGATTGGTTCTTCTATTGAAGGTGAACAGAGTCTGGGTAACCGACATAAGCTTAGGATAACCCAAATCTTTCCAATCAATAGAGGACAAAATACTAACGGATGAACCTTCATCTATCAGCGTATGAGGAACGTCCCGACCACAAACATGAACTAGAATCTTAAAAGGAATGTGAGAGGGGAGATGAGGTTTAGTTAGCCCACCCCAATCAAAAAGGATGGCCTCATGACTTGGAGGGTTTTTCGCATGAGAAGGAGAAATTACCCCTGGCACGGTAGATCTTGTATCAACGAGAAAAACGTGGGAGGAATCGGGTTTAATCTCTAATGGGGAAGTAGGATCGATCGAATCGACCGCCTTGGCACTCTTCAGAGGAAGAGTGGGATTGATCGATGATCTAACCGAAGCAACCACTTTGGAACTCTTTGGATGAAGGGTGGGACTGACCGATGAAGGGACTGGATCAGTCACTTTGGCACTCTTCGGATGAAGGGTGGGACTGACCGATGAAGCGATTGGATTAGTCACTTTGGCACTCATCAGAGGAAGAGTGGGATTGACCGATGAAGTAATCGGAGAAACCACTTTGGCACTCGTTAGAGGAGGAGCAGGATTGACCGATGAAGTCACCAGAGCAACCACTTTGGCACTCGTCAGAGAAAGAGTGGGATCGATCGATGGTGGAATCGGATCGACCACTTTGACACTCTTCAGATGAAGGGTGGGACTGACCAATGAGGGGACTAGATCAGTCACTTGGGTTTCACTTTCTAGATGAAAAGTGGGGTTGATCGATGACAGAACTGGATCAGCTACTTTGGTGAGTGGTTCAATTGAGGATGAAACTAGATTGACCATCGGATCAACCGAATTGACCAGAGATAGAACCAGATTGACCATTCCATCAACTAAATATGGGTCAGGGGAAATCTTACAATAACCAGTTGGAAGTTGAATCTTTTCCAAAAGAGAAGAAGCCTCGTCCATACAAGGAAAAAGGTGAGAATAACGATCACCTCCGCATAACATACAAGGGAATTTGAAAGTTATCTTCTTCTTACTGACCTTAACGTCACTAGTTGATGGGGTATCACTAGCATGACCAGCAGAGGCCAATGATGTGGAGGACCACCCTTCTAAGACCTTTGGAATACCAGGGAAATCCCTCAAAAAGTGGTCACCTTTACAAAGACTACAAGGGAATTTGGGTTTCAGATTCTTCATTTTAATCTTGTTGACCTCATCAACACTCCCAGTACTATTAACAGTAGATGGTTGTTTGGATCCAAAATTTGATGTAGTTGGAGGTTTGGTCCCTTTCTGATTCTTCTTCTTCTATCTTTGTTTCTTATTCTTCTTATCAACCTGCCTACTCACTTTAGAGTTTTCACTAGGAAAAGAAGGAGAAATGGAAGGAGACCTGATAGACGAAGAAGGTGAAAGTTCGACATGAGGTTGATATGTGGGTGGTGTGCTTACATCTAAAGCACCTGCATTCGAGATGACCGGAGTGGAAAAAAACCATACTGGTAACCCAATTGTGAGACCTGGAAGGATCAAAGTAGCAATGTAAGGAGGACCAACATTTTCGTAAGAAGGAAAAACAAAGGGTTCCCCTAGAAAAGGGGTTCCGTCATTGGTCATCCCGGGAACTGACGCCATAAAAATAAAGATCCAACCTAGATTCTGCTAGAGAGAACAAACAGCACACGCTAAAAATATAGTAAGCAAGCAAGCAAACAAAATCTTCTCACAATGAGCACACTAGTTAGTGATGAAATCCAACGTCGTGGGAACAAAGTAAGAAGGGGATGAGATAGAGCGGGTGGAAAAGTTACGTTGATGACCTGCTTAACGAACTTACACCCTGGTGCAATCTCCCACACATAATCATGGGTATACCCTCCAAGGAGCCCGAGTGAGTCTGGCCAACGTCGATTCTAGGTACCTTGAAGACTTTCCCCTCCACATTCACCTTGTGTAAAGACCCTAAATAGATAGGCCACTAAGGTTACCAACTACTACAGTGATGCCTGGGGAAACAGTCAACAGTCTGATCCACGCGCAAGGGCAGGGTATCTAGCCTGAAATCAACTTGAAAGGATTCCACTCATCATTGTGTGTATACCTTCAAGCGACCCCCATAATACACGCAATCTCTACACCAAGACTAACAAAGCAGGATGAGTAACTCTACTAGTCTCA
>SNQJ01S0018842.1:46942-65823 GCA_010110895.2 Picea sitchensis | reverse complement strand
TAAATTTCAAAGGGAAGGTGAAGTAAAGAAGGTAGATATTCAAGGGAGGATAAATTCTTTTGATGATGCTTTCTAATGTTATTGGTAGATGTTGTTACAGGTTGATTACAGGTTGATTGGTATAGGTTTACAATAGTATATCTCACAATGTTAGTGTGAAAGTGGTCCCATCATTCTACTTCTACGTCAGAGCGGTTGGATGGAGCAAGGACAGGTGTTTGTATCCACCTTCCGGTTGTAGCCAAAGAACAAAAGGGGTTGTAGCCTCCTTCTGGTTGTAGCCAAAGAATTGGGGAGTCAAAGCTTCCCTCAAGTTGTAGCCTGAGAAACTAGGGGGTTGTAGCCTCCTTTTGTTTGTAGCCAGAGAATTGGGGAGTTGGAGATTCCTTCAGGTTATAGCCTGCGAAAATAAGGGGTTGGAGCCTCCTTCCTTTCGTATCTAGAAAAAAAAGGAAGTTGGTGCTTCCAATGAATGTAATTCTTAAAGACATATAAGAAAAAACATTATGTGGTTTTCTCTCGCTTTGGGTTTCCACTTAAAAAAACCGGTGTACTGTGTATGTGTATGATTTCTCATTTGTTCATTATTTATTTACTCTGCAACTATTGCATGATAAGGCTACATTGATATAACAATTGAATTTTATGGTTAAAAAAGATAATTTCTCTATTAATGATTCACCCCCCCTCTCAGTAATCCAACACACATGAACACTTGGAAATGTGACCTAGGTTCACAGTGGAAGTTCAATTACTTCAACATAGTGGCTCACATTTATACATGGGACCTTGTTTCTCCAGTCTTCTTCAACATTATGGTCCACAATTATCCATGGTAACGTGGTATATGGTTCTCCACCCTCATAACAAGAATTGAGGAGAACGCTTTCACAAGGGGGATGGAATGTTAGGTAGCTATAGGGGTAGTGGAGGCCATTCAATGTAAGATGGAATAGGTCCACTATATTATTAAATAAGGCCCACTATGGTAGTTATATATAATACATGAGTATTTAGATATAATAAATGTAAGAGGACTTCTTAGAAGGTTCTGCTTCTAGAAGACTCCTCCTCTAGAATGTTCTTAGGTGATGGTAGAACTATATAAAGGGGTTCAAGCAATGCAATGAGACATGAAGATAAGTATTGTATTTTGAGTGGTAGCTCAATAGGAGGATTCCCCCTCACAGAGGCAAGTGAACAAGAGAGGATCTCTTCCATAATAGGATTCATTGTATGGTGTTTGCCTATGCCAAGGTTTTTGATATAATAAAGTGTGGTTTTCATATATTCTTCTTGGATATATTCTCGTGTACTTTTATTCAAGTCTTTGGTACTTAAAATTTGCAGGATGAGTCTTTCATTGAGAGTTGGTGACCTTGTGGATTTGATGCTAAGAAATCACCAAGTATTGTAGTCTATAATATAAAATAAAATTATACATATATCTTGTGTTCCTTGTGGTGATCGCTTATTGATGATGTTTGTTGTTGAGATATGTTTACACACAACTTGTTATAAATGAAAGTAATGAATGATGAGTAAATGGTGATTGATAACTAAGGTGTTTTGATAAGAAGTGAAAAAATATCCATACATTGATTCACCCCCCCTCTCAGTGTGGTCGGTGTGTCCAACGAAACCTGGAGAGGTTAGGTGCATTCCTTTGAGGTGTCTTTATTTTCCTTGGATTCCTAGAATATTTTTACTTTGGATAAGGCTTGGGTTCCCCCCTTGACTATATCAAGGCCTTGAGATCCATACCTAACGATAAAAACATTGTGAGGGAACTAACATCCTTTCTTACAGGATAAGGATAGACTCCATAGTTCATGTGTGGTGCTTTGAGGCATTATTCATGGCTTTGTGCGACTCAAATGTTTCTTTAGGACCTAAGGAATGACCTTCTTCTCTAAGTCTTTTCTGGGACCCTGGAACACATAACTACACCTCAAAGCCATATAGTGGGATCAACATCCCCAATCATAGACCAAAGATAACTCGAGGAGGCCATGTGTTGTTGTTCAAGGCATCCTTCTTTTCCTCAGATGGCTATAATATTTCTTTAGGGCCTAAGGTTAATTTTTCCTCCAATAAACATGTTAAGGGGCTCTTAGAGACCCATGTTTGAGGAAACATTATTGGCCTCGAATTCCTAAAATATTTCTTTAGGGCCTAAGGATAGGGTTTCCTCCCCTCACCATGTTCAAGGAATCATGACACAAATTTAGTGCTAAAAAAATTATAATATATTACATATCCCCTCTTAAAGGCTAAACGTCCCATAGAAAGGTCCTATGTGGTGGCTCAAGTCCTTGTTCATGTCCCTTCAACTTTATAAGGTACTTAAGGGCTTGAGGACTACTTTTCCTCCCCTAACAATGGTCGAGGAAACAAGACTCATATTTAGAGATCAAAACCTTCTAATGGTTCCCATATCTCAATCAAGAGAGATATGATACTGTCAATACATTATGTGTGGTGGTTCGAGGAAATTTTATTGGGATTGGATACTTATTAGATTACTTTAGATTACTTTAGGTCCTAAGGCTCAATTTTTCTCTCTCGACCATGTCTAATACCCCACAATCCACACTTGGTGCTCAAAACCTTCTAATGGTGTCCATATTGCAACTTAAAGGAAAAATATCCCATAGAGGGGTTATATGTGGTGGTTTGAGGAATAATTGATGGCTCTTGATCCCCCAAAGATACTTTTTATTCCTAATGATAAAGTTCCATCACTTGACCTTGGTCCAAGTCTTCAAATCAATATCTACTTCTCCAAAAACCCTAATGGTTCTAATATGCCCAGTAAGAGGAAAATGATACATTTGGGAAGGCATGTGTGTGGGTCCAAAGTGTCGTTCTTGGCCATGGATGCATGTAATATTCCTTAAATTTCTAAAGCATAGGTTTCCTCCCGCCACCAAGTTGGAGAAACTTTGACACATAATCACGATTGAAAATTGTAATGGTCCACATAAATCCACTTGGAGGTCAAATATCTGCTTCGCAGGTCATGTTTTTTTCTTGTGCATTGATTCATATATTCTTTAATTATGGCCTAAGACAGGGGTTCTGCCCCCGAAACATATTCAAGACCTTAGGAATCATAACCAGTTCTAAAAATTTCCTAATATCATCATTATCCCCACTTGGAGGGTAAGGATATGCTTAATAAGCCATGTGTGGTTGACCAAGGTGTTGTTCTTGAACCTTCATTCTTATAATCTTCATTTATGGTGTAAGGGCTATGTTTTCTCCTTCAAATATGTCTAGTTCCAAAATACTCATGTACCTAGAATAAAAAATCCCATAATGGCACCCATATCCCTAGTCAAAGGAAGGGATAACCATTTGTTTTGGAACAAAACAAGACATAATATAAAACTTTCCCTAAGTTTTAATTATCAATCATACTAATTAACAAAAGATAAATGACATACCTTTTAAATGCCGCTTGTCCTCGTTAGTGTCATCCTCGCTCCGTTCCAAGGCTTATGGGATGTTGAAACTGTAAAAAGACATAAGCCAACAAAGTGAAAGCAACAATGTACTTAAAAAAACCTATGTATGTGATCAAGGAATAATACAATAAAATAAGAATTTTTTAATGGGAAAGAAATATATTACTGTATTAGAAATATGAAAAGGAGAATACAACCAATGCCTTCATGTTGTAGGGTCCCATCCAACAGTTCCTTGCTTCCCATACACTTCTGCTCCATAGATTCTAAGACTGTAGATAAGATAACTACTTATGATCTCAAATTGACAAAGCAAATGTCAAAGCCAACATAGGCCCAAACACTCCATATGAATTAGCCATAGCTTAAGCTAATCCAAACTTTTGGCTAGAATAATATATCATTAGATGAATCTTTGTAACTATGCTAAAGTTCCAAAAATTTCTAAGCATTCCCAAGCTAACTTTCCCCATGAGAAATCCCCTCCTTTTATAATCTAAAAAGGATAGGTTGAGGAGGTTAGGATGATCCCACTAGAACAGGGATGCAACTTAGATCCAAACTGATCGGAGGCCACATCACCCTCGAAGCTTCTATTCTAGAAGCATCAAGAAGCTTCTCGTTTTCTTCATATGGGCGATCATCAAACCCTTAACACTAAGAAAACTGCGACAATGTCATAGGACATTGTGGTGAAACCTGCATCGATCCTAGATCGTCACACCCTTAACATCGAGCAAGGTGCGACGATCCTTCTTTACAAGGGTTTTTACAAAGGAAAAGATAATTTCATCTCTCTTGGAAATTTCATCTTCATTCTTCTTCAAGGATTAAGGAAATGGATCCTTCTAAAGACAAATGATAGGTGTACATCATTAAAGGTCATAAGGGTGAAGAAAATAATGTGTAATATTAAGCCCCCCAATGTATGAA
The DNA here is from genome assembly GCA_010110895.2 of Picea sitchensis. Classification (NCBI taxonomy): domain Eukaryota; kingdom Viridiplantae; phylum Streptophyta; class Pinopsida; order Pinales; family Pinaceae; genus Picea; species Picea sitchensis. Next base: position 61,420 of record SNQJ01S0018842.1, on the reverse strand, counting down.
GTTAGAACAAAGTGATAGCTGAAATTCTTTGTCCAGTCTGTGTTGGGAACAAGGAACACGTCGGTTGGAAATCTTCCAACAAACAAGGAAATGCAGTACAATAATATATCATCACTGAGGTAGTCATTCCCATACTCAGAATACAAATGACTCAAAGAATAAATGTGGATATGCAAAGATCCATGTCAAGTAGACAGGTCATGGCCACCAAACATACACTGTGGATCCATGCCAATATGACTCAAATCTTAACATAGCCACCGAAAATACACTGTGGATCTATGTGTTAAAGACTCAAATTTGAACATAGGAATGAGACATACACCGTGGATCTATGCAACAATACAATCTGAATATACTCTAATGCAACTTGAATATGTCAGAAAAGATTCAGGTTCTTCATCTCCACCACTCCATAGTACGAATCTAACCATGCGAATACGTGTTGAAGTCGAACATGGCATAAAACACTTGATTATCTATCATTAATGAATATTGTTAACAAGTGCAAGGGAAATCACCATTAATGTCAATGACTCCCAAGGTACAATAGTACAATCCAACGGGTGTGAATTTATGAGTTGAAGTTGAACACTTGGTGGAATCTCCCGATTAGGGGTCAATAATGAAAACACACCGTTGAAAGCGAGGAAACCTGCCATTATGGCATGCAAGTTCCAAGGTGCCAGTTAGTTTCTAAGTCTAATTCCTAGATAATGAGTTGGATTCAACAAGAAAAGATTCTCCACATGAGGGCCTTAATGTATCCCCCATCAATGACATGAAACAGGTAAAAATATTTGAAGTAGATAATAGTAACAAGTGATTCAGGAATGACTCAGGGATGGCTGATGCAATAGAAGGCTTAAGGAATGTAGAAATGGCCAATGCAATAGAATGCTTTTCGGGTTGAACTTTTCTTTGAACATATTGACGAAACAACAAATGTCTTGGAAACACTGACTCAACAACAAGGATCACAGACAAATTTGTAATCTTATAAAGGAGTATGATCAAGAGACAAGTGGATTTTCCAACCTAGACATAAAGTGAGTGAAAGGGTGTCATGTTCAAAAGTGACTCACTTCCATAGAATATAGGTTTAGAAACATTTCTTTCTAAATTCCCCCCCACCATTTATGGCGAGTAACTCTTTATTTTTACATAAGCTTGAGGAGGATAACATATTCTTGAACTGTAATCTCATCCTTCAGATAAGTCCCTGGGATGAGTCCCTCAGAGTATGTTTAACTAACCCTAGGAAGGAGTGGTTCAGTCCCATATGGGCCTTTCGATGTTTGTTTTACGAGTTGAAAGAAAGAAAACTCAATGGTCTTTTCATATTTATGGAGTTTGAAAATTACTTAAAGAGGAGTCCATAAGTTTTTCTAATCATGCTTGATTAGAGTGTTCCTTTTTCATAAAGTAGTCTAATGAGACCGAAAAAGAGATAAACTACCACTCAACACACATTTTTTTCAAATTCTTTAACGAGCGTGAAAAGAACAAGATCACTCGGCAATCTTTTCATGTTTAGATAGTCTGAAAAGAGATTAAAGGGGACTCCAAGGGGTTGCTTTTTCATATGACCGTTACTAGTCCGAAAAATTGATAAAAGTTTACTCGGTTACATTCTCATTGATTTACGAGTATGAGAAAGAACAATGACTAAGCTCGAGATTGTTTTCATTTTTACGCAAGATTAAAACAAAACAAAACTATGCATGGGATATATTTCATTTTTACACAAGATTGAACTAGAGGAAACTATGCTTGAGGTAGGTGGTTTCATTTTTACACAAACTTGAACCAAAGAAATCTATGCTTGACGTAGGTGGTTTCATTTTTACACAAGCTTGAAACAAAGTAAAAACTATGATTGCAACTTCCCAACGCATTATCCAGGGATGGTTGGTACTTTTCCCCTAGCGTAAGAAGCTAGCGACTTAACTTCAGAATGAATTCCATAGGATGTAAACATTCCCCCCCAAGATTAGTTTTGTCCAATGAAACAGGGGGATGAAATGAAGCTTCAAATACTATACGTAACTAAGTACTTGACTCAATCGAAGAGGGGGGAAATCTATTTCATTTTTTAACGAGCTTGACACAGGAACATGAAATATGCTGGAGATGGGATGTTTTATTTTTTAACGAGCTTGACATAGGATAAGAAATATGCTCGTAAGATCTGTTTCATTTTCTAATGAGGTTTCCACAGAGATGAAAAACTGTCCTCGTATATGGTTTCATTTTTTAACGAGCTTGAAATCAGAAAACCATGCTCAAATCTGGTTTCAGTTTTTAATGAGCTTGAAATCAGAAAACCATGCTCAANTAAGTACTTGACTCAATCGAAGAGGGGGGAAATCTATTTCATTTTTTAACGAGCTTGACACAGGAACATGAAATATGCTGGAGATGGGATGTTTTATTTTTTAACGAGCTTGACATAGGATAAGAAATATGCTCGTAAGATCTATTTCATTTTCTAATGAGGTTTCCACAGAGATGAAAAACTGTCCTCGTATATGGTTTCATTTTTTAACGAGCTTGAAATCAGAAAACCATGCTCAAATCTGGTTTCAGTTTTTAATGAGCTTGAAATCAGAAAACCATGCTCAAATATGGTTTCATATTTTAATGAGATTGAAATATGAAAACCATGCTCAAATATCTCCTCTTGATCATGGCTTCCAAGAGGAAAATGTTATGGAAGGACACCATGTCAAGGGGCAAAACTTGGTCATGGCTTCCAAGATATATTCACTGGATGGAAGAATATTGCTCTGTAAGGAACACATGTCGAAGACCATGATAGGGTAAGGAGATCATGCTCTAAAATACCTATTGAAGAGATCACCATGTCAACTACCAGATCCAAGTCATAAGATATTGAGGTTATAATGAGAGGCTCATTTTCATCGGCAACTGAAGGCATGGGAGACAACGCTACATAATTGACCTATGGCTGGGACGATACCATCTGCATATAAGAACCATTTAGGGAGGTCATTGAGTTGATGGTAAATTCAGGTCCAATGAAATAAAGTTGATCAAAATTCACAATTCTTCCATTGTGAAGGAAAGATATCAGATGAAAAAGAGTGGACATGATATCTTTCATGGCATAGACATAACATTTCCCAAGGAGTAGATCAAAATACAAGGGGTCTTGGACTACCATAATATTAATAAAGACAGTTTTCCCTCCCAAAGTTATGGGAAAATGGGGAAGGACTCCTAAAGGGTGACTGGTTCTTCTGTTAAAAGATAACAGATTCTGGGTAATCGACACAAGTTGAGGACAACCCAAATCTTGCCAAGCAATAGAGGAAAAAGTACTAACAGATGAACCTTCATATATCAGTGTCTGAGGAATGTCTTGAACAGAAACCTGTACTGTAATATTGAAAGGAATTTGAGAGTGAAGACGAGGTTTAGTTGGCGCACCCCAATAAAAAAGGATGGGCTCATTACTTGGAGGGGGTTCCATGGGAGAATGAGGAATTCCCCATAGAAAGGTATATTCTATATCAATGATAAAAACATTGGTAGTATCGAGATTACTCTCTAGTGGGAGAGTATGGTCGACCGATGATGGGATCAAATCAATCACTTGGGTTTCATTCTCCAAGGGGAGAATGGGGTCGATGGATGGAAACAAATCGACTACTTGGGTTTGATTCTCTAATGAGAGAGTTGGATCGACCGAGGATGGGATCAGATATACCACTTTGTCAATTGGTTCAACTAAGGATGTGACAAGATAGACTACCTGATCAACCAGACTGACCGAAAAAGGGACCAGATTGATCATTCCATCAACTACAGGTGGTTTGAGGGTAAGTGCACGGTAAGAAGATGAAAGTTGAAGCTGGGAAACAATCATGTCTTCCATTAATTTTGAGTCTTCTTCCATATGAGGGAAAAGGTGAGTTTGATTACTCCCTCCGCATAACCTACACGAGAACTTGACTCTACTTTTATTCTTCCAACGGTATCCTGACTAGTTGACAAGAGGTCATCAACATGTTGTTCAGAGGCTGACAACATGGGATGGAGAGGGTGTGTAGACCATGCGTCTATAACCTTGGATAGACCAGAGAAATCCTTAAGAATATGGATACCCTTACAAATCCTGCAAGGGTACCTAGGCTTACGAGTTGTTCGGGTGATCTTGGAATCATCAACACTCCCAACACGATTATCAATAATTGGTTTTTTTCCAACATGTCTGGAAGTGGTTGGAAGTTTGGACCCTTGCTTGTTTTTCTTCTTCTTAATCTTCCTTTTCTTATTCTTCTTATCCACTGGGTTACTAGCTTCAGAGCTTTCACTCGGTGAAGAAGATGAAACAGAAGAAGACCTTGCAAGTGAATAAGGTGAAGAATATCTTATCAGTGAAGAAGGTGAAGGATCAACATGGATTTGATGTTCTTGTGGGGGAGTTCTTACAACTGAAGTACTTGCTGCATTTGGGATTACCGGAGTGGAAAAAAACCATACTGGTAACCCAATTGTGAGACCTGGAAGGATCAAAGTAGCGATGTAAGAAGGACCGACACATTTGTAAGAAGGAAAAACAAAAGTTTCCCCTGGAGCAGGGGTTGCTTCATTGGTCATTCCCAGAACTGACACCATTAAACACAGATCCAACCTAGAGTCTGCTAGGGAAAACAAACAACACATGCTAAAAATCTAGGAATCAGGAAAACAAATGAAACCTTCTCACAATGAATGCACTAGTTGGTGATGAAATCCAATGTCGTGGGAACAATGAAATAAGGGGCTAAGATAGAGAGGGTGGAAAATTTACGTTGATGACCTGCTTAATGGAATTATGCCTTGGTGCAAGCTTCCGCACAATAAGTGTGGATTTACCCTCCAAGGAGCCCAAGCGAGTTTGGCCAACATCGATTCCAGGTACAACAAAGACTTTCCCCTTCACCATCACCTTGTGTATTAACCCTAAACAAAGGCCACTAAGGCTACCAAATACAACAATGAGGCCTGGGGAAATAATCGACGGTTCGATAAACATGCAAGGCTGGGCAGGGTAACTAAGCCCAAAATCGACTTGAAAAGGCCCGCACAAGATTGTTTTCTCAAGTGACCCCCAATAATACGTGAAACCACTACACCAAGACCAATAATGAAGATTTAGTAACTCTGTTGGCCTTAATGCAACCTTGTAATTGACCCTTGTGTGAGAAGGGATTCCCACGACAAAATGTAGTAAATGGATTTCACTGCTCCCTAACTCAAGATTCTATGTTTGCTTACAACTTTGGAAATTTATCTTTCACACCTATTCTAAATCCCTACAACTAATCTAATGTAGGATGCAAAGAGCCCTAGAAATAAAAGTTTCTAGGTAGATTTTAATTAACATGTAAATTTTATTAAGCTGTTGTTACTCAAGAGTAAAATGGCGTGGACTAAATGATGTTTTGACCGAATCTAAACAATGCAAATAAATGAGAATGAAAATATTTCACTTCGATGAAATCTATATTACGAGAAGGAGAAAACGTTTATCATTCCCATATGCAGAATGTCCCAAAATTTTATTAAACTCATCAGTATCAATATCCTCAAGAAATGAGCCAAAGAGACTGTACAGAAATACACGATTCTTGGCCCCCTCCAAAAATGCAAAAAACCTTGCAATTTTGCTACTTCAAATGCAAAGATGCCCCCAATCTAATGAAAAGAAAGAAATGATTTATTTATTTATTTCAAAGATAGCTAAAAGAAATAGCAAATCTCCTTAAAAACAAAGAAACCCAAATACTAAACTATTCAATACAAAGAATAAGAGTTCTTTCACGAAATAATTCATAATAAAAAATGCTTTGTCACTGAAAGAAACTCAAAGCAAGAGATAACAAATATTTTAGAAGAAAACAAGATAAAACAAAGAAAAAATGGATAAAAACAAACTTAAGAATGTCAAGCAGATTGTAACCAGACTATAATGAAATCACCCCAAAACCATATCTTAGATCTGGGAAAGGAAAACCACTAAAAACTAATTTTTTCACAGTCGTCGCAGGCTGTAAGAAGAATCCAGTGCAAAAATCATGATCGTCGCAGGTCACTGAAGACCCCAGTGTGACAATTTTGCACTGTCTCTCAAAGAATGGTGCGTCGATCAAGGGAAAAATGGAAAAAAATATAAAGCAATAAGGTTTTCCAATGAAATAAATAGTTAGAGAGTCAATATGGATCTCCCAGTGACTCAGAAAATAGAACCCAGGTAATCAAAGAAAGAAAGCAAGACAAACTAGGGAAAAAAAAATCCATTTCCCTAGTATGGTCGCCAATTTTGTTTTAGGAAAAATCGGTAAGTGACGACACAAACAAATCTCCCTAGTTTCACCTTGAAACTATAAAAAAACAAGACAAAATATAAAACTTTCCCTAATTTTTAATTATCAAGCATACTAACTAACAAGAGATAAATGCCATACCTTTTAAATGTCGCTTGTCCTTGATAGTTTCATCCTCGCTCCGTTCCAAGGCTTATGAGATGGTGAACCTGTAAAAACACATAAGCCAATGAAGTGAAAGCAATAATGTATACTTAACAAAACTTATGTATCTGATCAAGGATTCATACAATGAAATACGAACAATTTTATGGGAAATAAATATATTACTCTATTATAAATATGAAAAGGAGAATACAATCAATGCCTTGATGTTGTAGGGTCCCTTCAAATATTTCCTTTCTTCCCACACACTTCTGCTCCACATATTCTAAGAATGTAGATCTAACATCTACTTATGATCTCATCTTGACAAAGTGAAGCTCAAAGCTAACATAGGCCCAAACACTCCATATGAATTATCTATAGCTTAAGCTAATACAAACTCTTGGCTAGACTAATATCTCATTAGCTCAATCTATGTAACTAAGCTGAAATTCCAAAAATTCTCTAACCATTCCCACGCTAACTTTCCCCATTAGAATCCCCCTCCTTTTATAAGATGAAAAGGATAGGGTGAGGAGGTTAGGATCATCGCACTAGATTAATTATGCGACTCAAATCCAAACCAATTAGAGGCCACCTCACCCTGAAGGATTCTATTCTAGAAGCCTCTAGAAGATTCTCTTTTTCTTCATACAGGCGATCATCACGCCCTTAACACTGAGAAAAATACGACAATGTTGCAGGACACTGTGGTGAAACTTGCGTCGATCCTATATTGTTGCATCCTTAACATTGAGCAAGGTGCGACGATCCTTCTTTACAAGATTTTCTACAAAAGAAAAGATAATTTCATATCTCTGGGAAATTTCATCTTCATTCTTCTTCAAGGATGAAGGAAATTGATTCTTCTAAAGACAAAGGATATGTGTACACCATTAATGATTATAAGGGTGATGAAAATAATGTGTAACACCATGAGAGGTCTTCTATGGTGTTTTGAGGTTTTTTTCATAGCCATGTATTCCAAAAATATAATCCCTAATACCCATAAATGCTTATTTCCTTTAACAACTAAGCTAACCACTGTGCTATAAAAAAGGAAAATGTTGGCCACTGATCCAACCAACTTTAAAATGACTTGAAATTCTTTGATGCGCATATCCTTGCATGCCAAGGGCCCTACGGAGGCTTGTAAATTGTCATCATGATGCCAGCTACCATCTCAACCATTCTCCTCATCATCAACCACTGACAAGGATGATAATTTGAACCCCTTGATTATTGGTACCTATTGGTAGCGTCATTTTGTAGCGCTATGGGTAGCGATATTTTGTAGCGCCTCCACCAAATTATCTGTAATTCCATAGCACAACCTCCAAAATAGGTCTACAAAATGGGTAGCGCAGAGCCTGTGTGTCTCTGTGTGAAATTCATCCTCTGTTAACATTTTGGTAGCGCTAAAGCTTGTGTAATTCATTCTCTGTGTGAATTTCGGTAGCACCTACCTGTGTATCCACTCACAATTCGGTAGCGCCAATGCTAAACTAATCCTTCTGAATGTGTAGGGCCCGAACTCAAAACGAATTTGGTAGTGCCCTGTTGAATTCAAAACACCATCATTTCACTGCTTAACAGAGTTGGTAGCACCCCGGGAAGTTAGCAGTGCCATCGCTACACCAGTCTTAGGAGATTAGGTAGTGCTATAGGTAGCAAACTGATAGTATATGTGAATTAGACAATTTTGTAGTGTCATAGCGCTATGGAATGTCTGTGCTATTTCTGTTGAAGAAATTAACTCTTTGGAAAATGCCAAAAACCATGAGAAGTATGCATTAGAAGCATGTAAAACCTATATAAGTGGAAAAATTAATACTTTCTTAATCACTTATCCTTTCAAAAAGGGGCCATTCTAAAAAATGGAGCTCACCTTTCACCAATCACTTCATCAACCTGACACTCCTTCTTGTGGAAGGAGGACTTCCCTTTGGCACATCAACATTATTCCCTTTAGTAGTAACAATATTCTTCATGGCTTCATCTTCCTGCTGCATAGGGACTACCTCTTCCATCTCAACAGGATTCTCAATGAGTTTGCCCTTATCTTTTTTTTTCTTCAAAATGGAAACCTGTGATAGGGCTTGTGTTTCAACAACCTCCTTGAGAACTGTTGATCTTTTGAAAGGTCTTCTAACTTTTGTACTGGTTGTTGAAGGAGATGAAGAGAAGTGTAGTTTGCTTCATTTCTTGGCTGTGACTTTAGTAGAGGAAGGGGCCTCTTATAATTCTGGTGTAAGAGGGGGTGAAAGGTCTCTCTGTGGAGAATGGTAGGCCTCCTTCTCAACAAATAGAAAGGAATGTTCATTTCATCTTTTCCAGTAAAATGTAGTAGAAGAATTATATGGTACTGGTATAGTGTATTAAACCTCCCTTCACATGTGAAGTACCTTTGGATGATATTCAACATCTTATATAACACTTCAACTAGATGACTTCTTGGTACCCCTTTGGATAGGTTGTCAGTTTGATATTCTGGATTAAGGAAGTCTTTAGAAAAGGCTGCATTCAAATCCATTGATTTAAACCATTTTTNCGCAAGGGCAGGGTATCTAGCCTGAAATCAACTTGAAAGGATTCCACTCATCATTGTGTGTATACCTTCAAGCGACCCCCATAATACACGCAATCTCTACACCAAGACTAACAAAGCAGGATGAGTAACTCTACTAGTCTCAATGCGACCTCAGGTTTGACCCTTGTGTGAGAAGGGCTTCCCAGGAAAAAATGTAGCAATTGAATTTCATTGCTCCATAACACAAGATCGTATGTTTGTTTGCAGCTTTGGAAATTTATCTTTCACACCTATTCCAAATCCCTACAACTAATGTAATGTAGGTTTGCTACCAAAAAATGTAAAAATGTCTAATCAATTTTAGTTTAGCGCTTGATTTTTAAATCTCTTGTTACTCAAAAAGAAAATGGTGTGGACAATATGGTGTTTTGACCGACTCGAAAGTTATGCAAAGATATGAAGATGCAATATTTTCATTTTGATGAAAGCTATGCTACGAGAAGGAGAAAACATTCATCATTTCAGATGCACAATCTCCCAAAATGTCAAAAAACATGCAATTCCGCTACTTTAAACGCAAGCATTCAAGGAAGACAATAAAATGCGAAGAAGAATCCAAGAAAATATAGGGAGAATAGAGAAACCACTCAAAACTTAATTGCTTGGGGAAATGACCTCAAAGATCAAATGGAACGGTGCATAGACCTTTGAATTTCCTCACAAAAGCTTCCACTCAGTCAGATAAATGAGAAGAAAATAGTAAGTTGACTCTAAATCAACAAAGACAAAGAGTGACTTCTAGGTAAGGAAGAAAAATGTCAAAATTCCAAACAAAAGGTGATCAATTCTTAGAAAGAAGAGTGTTGAAGGCCAAATCAAGGATGTACTGAGATGATAAGACTCTGAGCAAGTGCCAAAAACAAAAAGTGAACCTTTGAGAAGGAAACCCTAAAGGATTTTTCACAGAAAAGGGGCAGCGCTCTAGTGTAAGGGGAACCAGAACGTTCCAACACTCTGTGTAAGCCTAGTAGGGAGTGCCAGCGCTCTAGTAGCAAGGGTAGGGGGGCTTTGGCCTCTAAAAAATTCAGAAAAAATGACCAGAAAGTCAAAAAATCAAGAAAACTCAATCAATCAACTTGAAGGTGATGAAATCAAGAGCCAATCAATCAGATCTAAGAATCAAAGACAGTATGGAGAAGGTCAGGAAGTGGGAAAAGGGCCAAAACAAGATCTAGGAAAGGAAACAAAAATCAGAGCTCCTCCCCAGTGGAGTCGCCAATTTCTATTACAGGAGAATCCCCCTGCGGACAAGTGGATTCCCTCTTGGTATCTAGACCCGTAAAACCAAGATAGAAAGGGTGTTATCATTGGTCACTAACATCCTTTTAGTTCTAATTAAGCTAATGTATGAGGAGGAAGAAGAAAAGTGTACCTTTTTAATGGCGTTTGTCCTCGCACAGTCCAAGTTGAGCTTCGATCTTAAGCTCCTCGATAAGTCCTGTAGAACAAACAAAGATACAACAAACTTCCTATTCTACTGAGATTAGTTCAAAAATAGATCTATCTACTAGAGACAAGTTCATGTGGAACAAACACAAACTTGAAAGAAACAGGCCAAGCATGTATGTATATTAATGAGGACAAATGAAGAATACTTACAATCCTCTGATGAAGGTGCAGTAGCTTCTTCCAGCTCTCCTTGTCCAACCCCTTTGCTCAAGTAATCTACATTGATTATGCTTCAATGGAATCTCACTTATGGATCATAAGTTTTGTGTAATTCTCAATCTCCATATATGTGTTATATGTTTCCTATGAGATCATAGGTTTCATACCTCCAATCTTTTCATGTACCTTTCACCATGATAAGGCCTCCTTATATAAGCTTGGAGAGACCCAACCACTTGAGAGATATTTGGGATAAGTTGAGGATTCCTCTCCTTCAGTTGTGGATCTTCCCTAAGATCATGCCTTGAACTCATATTCGAATCCAACCAACTTCATAGATTGAGGGGATTCTTCCCTGATTTCCTCCAACAAACCAAATTTCACCCAAAAAAGGCCAGCACTCCCTCAAAAGGGACATAGATATTTGGAACGCTCCCCTAGAAGAGGGTACAGAACACTAGTGCTCCCTGACAGTATGTAGGGGAGCACTCCTTTCCAAATTTGACTTTTGACTGGCTTTTTCAGTGGCAAAAGGCTCATACTCCTTGTCAATTGATTTCTCCTCTTCAAAAATAGTCTTTGAGGTGTCTTAAGTGTCCTTATGATGTCGTTAGAGGCACTACATAGGCAATATGGTAGTATGATGTTTGCGACACTTGCGACACTTGTGGTCAAGATGCGACACTTGCGAACAAGATTTGAAACTTACAACACTTGTAATGATGACACTTGCAACACTATTGAAGTGAGTAATTTCGGTGTGTAACACTCATTCTTTTGTGCATATGGATACTTGTAAGGCCTAATGTTAGGCGGTACACTTCCTAGATTCAAATGAATAGCATGGTCATGGTCTCGGTTAGGTGGAATACCCTTAGGAATTTCACCAAATACCTTGGAATGGTTGTTGATAATTATTTAGAGATCTGATGGAGTCAGGGCTATAGATGTTTGAACATCAAGTGAGCACAATTATGAAATTACACCCTGGTGTCCCTTTTTGAGTAGTTTTACATGTTATTAGAGCTTATCACTTTAGATGGTTTCCCTTGGATACCTCTAAGCTCAATTTCCTTATCATTTGAGGAAAATCTCATAAAATGATTTTGAAAATCAAAGGCGACTATTCCCAGTGATTACAACCATTGGACCACTAATACAACATCAACACCCCCCATTTAGATGGAAATCATGGGGTTATCCAGAAAATACTCCCCCAAGTTGAGCTTAATACTATGGAATTTCCCTGAACAATTTATGGTACCTCCATATGCAACCATTACTTGAAACTCCGGTGCAAGATATACAAAACAATTGAGATCTTTTGCTAATTTGTAATTGATGAAATTATGGGTGATACATGAATCAATCAATACTATTACCTTTTTTCTTTTTGATGTATCCTTCTATCTTTAGGGTTTGTGAAGTAATGATACTGGCCAAAGCATGACAAGATATTATTGGAGTAGTCTCTTCTAGATTTGGGTCTTGTGATGGTTCCAATTCTTGATCTTTGTCCTCTTCACAGTCTATGTAGAATAATTTCTTTTCACTGCATTTATGCCCCTTACTGTACTTGTTGTCACAATTGAAACATAGTCCTTTTGTTCTTATTTCATCCATTTTTTGAGGTGTCAACCTTATTGGTTTAGGTAAACTATCTTCTTCCTCTTCACAGTCTATGTAGAATAATTTCTTCTCACAGCATTTATGCCTTTTACTGTACTTCTTGTCATAATTGAAACATAGTCCTTTTGCTCTTGTTTCATCCATTTGCTGAAGTGTCAACCTTGTTGGTTGAGATATGGTTTTCTTATGACCCCCAAAATGAGCTTTTCCTCCAATGATATACTTGTGTGTAGCCTTATTTTTGGCATGAATATGACGAGAATTTTGCATAGCTTCCATAACAAATGTAGGTTATATTAAGAAAAGTTCATGTTTAATGTCTTCTTTTAATCCACCCATGTAAGCTTCCATCAAGTGTTCATCGCATAGGTTATCCACCCTTGTGGCTAGTACCAGGAATTTCTAATTATATTCTTCAAAATCACCTAACTGTTTGATTCTTGTCAATTGACTTAAGTAGTCGTGTTCCCAAACTTTCCCATATTGTGCTTCTAAGTCTCTTGTAAATAAACCCCAAGTGTAGTGATATAAAGGGGGTTGCCTTTTCACTATCCATTGATACAATTGATATGGTTTTATCTCAAAGTTCAAGGTCTCTATGTGAATCCTTTTCTTATCATCCATAATATTATGTAGTTCAAAATATTTCTCTGTTTGGTTCACCCAAGTAAATACCTATGTACCATCAAACTTCTTTAATTCAAGTTTGGGAAAGTTGAATTTAGGACCCCCACCAGAATTAACTCCACAATTGGAGTTAGATTCACTAAATGGATTATTATTGGAAGTTTGTTCAACATGAGTACTACCTTTATTTTCATGATTCCATTCCATTTTGATGTCTCCTTTATGGAATCTCCCATCTATAGCTTGAAATATCACGGAAGACATATTTTCCATTTCCTTCATGGAATTTTGTATTTCTTTTTTTATGTCATTCTCATTTTCTTCCATATTATTTTCCATATCATCCATATTGTTTTTTATACCCTCCATATTGTTTTCCATGTCAACCATCTTCCCTTCCATTACTTGAATTTTTCTTTGTGAGTTTACCCAATTATTAGACTTTTCACTCACATTCTAAATTTGTTCATCAAATGTGGACAACCTATTCTGTATGTCCTAATTTTATTCTCGAGTCATAGATGAGACTTATGGAGGTTTATTAGGTGTTTTCACCTTTTTGGGACCCATATGGAGTAATAATAATAATAATCCTCTATTTTTTATATATCACAAATTTTAAATCACCCGAAACAAATATTCCAAAAATAATTATGCCATTTGTAAGTTACGTACCTTTAAAAACCTTAATTTGCAGTTTTTCCTCTTGGTTGACCTTTATTCTAGTGTATATATAAAATTTTGGTCCTTCTAAGTCTGCAGTTTCGACCCGTAGTAATCTGAAATTTGTTTTCTCCAATGTCACACGTCTGACCAAAATTGGATGTGATGAGTGGAAGTTATAGTAATTTCTCCACACCTTGCTGATTTTTGGCCTTTCCAAGAGATCTCACNTTCTACATCATACTTGATTTTAGGTGGCAAAGGGACTCTGAAATTGCTTGCCGATATAGCCAAATAATCAGCCATGATATTCTATTCTCTTGGAATAAATGAAATGTTGAAAGCTAAGAAGAAACTGTCAACTAAGTCCCACACTTTATTTCTATAACTTCTAAGCCTAGGATGCTTATCTTGATAAATATTTTTAATCCGATGGACAATCAATTCAACATCCCCAAAAACTGATAGCTCTTCAATCCCCATGTCTTTTTCACCCCTTAAACCCAAAACAAGAGCTTCATACTCTGCCACATTATTGGTAGTTTGAAATTCTAGCTTGTAGGACAAAGATATAGTCTCTTGAGAAGGTGAACCAAAGACCACTCTAGCATCAACACCTTCCCTATAAGAGGCTCCATCAAAGAACATCTTCCAAACAGAGGTGGTTGGAGGAGAATCTTCACAAAAAGTAATGGATTGTTTTCTCATTTCAAGAGGAGGTTCTGGATCATCAGTAAGCTGCAATATGATGGATCCCAAATCAGTATCAAGTGAAAAAATAGGATGATTGGTGGGGTTTTCTTCGTCACTAATAATGTAGGCCAACTGAGCTTCCATGTAAAGTCTTCTATGCTCCCCCCCAAACACAAGAATTATAGCATA
>SNQJ01S0018842.1:0-19013 GCA_010110895.2 Picea sitchensis | reverse complement strand
CTAACACGTGGCACTCATTTCAGGTCATTTGGGTTACATCATCCACCTATTTTTGGGTGACATGTGTCACTCTCTTTCATGTGGACACGTCAGCGAAAATGATGTCATATTTCCAATCCAGGAGATTTCATATCAGATCAAACTCAATTCTTCGAAGCCCCGAATTGTCGAAATGTCGAAGTACCAGAGTCTCTGAACATCAAAGCACTGAAAAGTTGACACATCAGATCCAGGAGATTATCATTTCGGGGGACTTTAATTCACAACAAACCAAGACCTCCGAACCCCTGAAGCACTAGAACCCCCGAAGTCCCGAAATATTTAAATGTTAAAAATGACTGAATCCCAAGTTAATTATTGATAAGAACTAGCTAATCACTTCGAGAGTTCATTTCTCTGGGAGGTATCTGTTGGCCCTTGGTTATGTATTAAGGAATAAAGAAAAGATTAAGGAAGAAGAAAGACAAAGCACGAAGTACGTGGAAGGCACATAAACCAAGGAAGGGTCGAAGTGGTTAAAGAAGTAGAAAAGAAGGAACGAAGTAAGGAAAAACAAGTCGTTGAAGGAGAAGATCAAGGAACACAAAGAATCAAAGAAGATAGATCGTAGAGAACTTAACAAGAAGAAGAAGACACCAATAGGTTCTTTGGATCATCTCACGAAAAAGAAGGAAGAACAGGTTGGTGAAGCCCTTAAAATGCAGGTCATGTGGACCTAGGGTATTGGCATCTAGGGTTTTAACACCTAGACTTCGGTCTAAGGTTGTCCAAGAGTCATGTAATGCGTAAATAAAGGTATAGAATATTTGAGAGGGTTGGTCATTCTTCATTGGTTACTGTTGATCATTGGTTGTCATTGTTGAGAGAGAGAAGTGTTTTGTTGTAAGAGAGTCTGTATTCTGAATCTTCTGCTGGGTGCGAAGATCAACCCTGTAGCTGGGTGCGTAGGGAGGGGAGATAGAGAGAAAGAACGAGAGATATGCAGCGAAGTGCATATATAGAACTGTATGTTTTCATCTAATATATAAATAAACATAGTTTTGTGGATGTATCCCTAAGGAGAGGGCGAACCACGTAAATCTTGTTGTTCTTTGTTGTTGATGCTATGTTGTTTTCTATCTTTTATACTGTGATTGCATTGTATTTACTTATTAAAGATAGAAGGTATAAGATAACTTCCTGAAGCTAAGTATAAGACTGTTAAAGAATCTCTAGGTTACACTGTGTTGTTGTTCTAGAATCACTTTGCATTTCCTCTAGTTGTAGACACCTGTGTCCTGCAACCCCCCTATTGCTACTTCGGGTGATACTTCATCTGCTTCACAGGTGTTTCCGAAAGGGCCAATAGTTATTTGTTGGTGCATTGTTTGAGTTGAACCCTGGGTCTTCCTCTATGCCAACAAATGGTTCCGTTTCTGGGACCGAGAGATTCTTGAGAGATTGTCAAGGTGGTTTCCATCGAAGAAAAACATTCAGAAATGGATAGAAGAACAAGAAAGGGACTTCGTCGTAGCTCAGAACAAGAACCCTAGCATTAGTAAAAAAGACTAGTTGGGGAGGTACATCTTTACATATGTGCATGGAATTTTGTTTACATGAGTTCATATGGAGTTATATGAGTGGTTAGCTAGACTAGCAAACACTCAGTTTGAAATCAGATCTAGACCACACGTGGTTTGGACAACGACGCTGATCAAGAAGGTCAAGAGTTTTGATAACGCTGTTTCTAGAGAAATAGATCTCTGGTTTGATAGCAGTATTGGAGGGCACATTACTGAGTTTGCTATTGACAGAGTGGAATCATATAGTCAAATAGAGAGGTATTTCTTCAAGGGACCTAGAGGAAAGTTTCTACACTTCTTGAAGTTAAAGATTAAGATTCTATTGCATGAGAAGAATATCCCAAAGATACAGTAATCAGTGGTATTTTAAAGCTAATATTCAATAATTCAGACATCGATAGTGACACAGAGGCTGGACACATGCACAGTGGGAGATCATTTAGAGAGGTTCCTCTTGCGAACCTGTTTAAGTAGAGTTATGGAGACGAGGGATTCTACAATGGAGAAGAAGTAGATCTAACAAACAAAGAGTATTTAGAGTCCACAAGGGCAGAATAAGTAGAGACTGAAGAACTTTGCTGAGGATAACCAGAAACTTCAGGGACCGCACCTACTATTGAAGTAAGTATTATTAATCCTCCTTTTGTGTTAGCAACATTAAGTAGCCAAAGTAACCAAAGTAGTCAGAGCACTCAGAGTACTTCCTCCTATTTTTTTTTAGCAGCGTTAAGTAGCCAAAGTAACCAAAGTAGTCAGAAAGCACCTCGTGAGTAATCGCTAATGTTACCAACAATTTAGTACATAATCAGTCAAGAAACCCGTGAAAGATCTATGGCGATGAAATGAGGCTACCTATTTTAGAGGAGACGGTTCAGATCCCGATCAACACTAGTTCTTATGCAAAGCCATATGGAGATTAAGCAAGTCACCGATGAAGCTATTAAGAGAGATCACTTTAGTACTACCTTGAGGGACCATGCACCGAAATGGTATATGAAGTTTGTTACAGGATCTATACAACCTAAAACATTTAGTGACATTAAGACTGCGTTGAGTGAAGAATTAAATAAGCCTAAGTCAGAGTCGCACAAGGCATTACAGAGTTGAAGGAAATCGCTGCATAATTAGATGAACTTGTTTGGGAGTTCGATTAGAGGTTTAATACCTTGACAGACCAATTGATTTTTCTTACATCCTGCATCAACAAAACAATGAATGGTTCACTCCTTCCTACCACACATTAGATTTCCTATGATGTAATAGAAGGTCGCTTCGCAGGCTTAAGCATTGGAAATTTCCATGAAACTAGAAGTAACCCCTATAGGAGAATCCAGTCCAGGTATGAGCCAGATTTTAAATCAATTAACTAGTTTATCTTTACAGGTTGAAGATATGAAGAAGGACAAAGGAAAGAAGAAAAGAGAAGATATCTGGTGCATTAGATGTAAAGAATAATGCCATGACAAAGAGCATTGTCCCTTATTTAATGAATACTTGGCCTGTTGAGCACCTAACACTTTGAAGCAGGCTACTTTACCATGGTGTGAGGTATGTAGAAATATGCATCGACCACGTGAATGTTATTATATACATAAATATGTCTAGATTCCTACCAATATTTATTGCACATTCTGTAAATCGGTGGGGCATGATGAGAAGGAATGTAGGGCTTATGACCTCATGCATGAAAGGTCAAGGGGTACATATATAATTCAAGGATAATTACAGTTAGAAGGAAATACTATGCAGTTCAATTCCCCAGGAAGAGGAAACTTCAAACCTCGTGGTGGATTCTGAGGAAGAGGACGAGGAGAAGGAATGGGTTGAGGTTGAGGTCAGATCATTTTCTATAACTGTGCCCAGCTAGGTCACTTAGAAAGGGATTTTTAGAACCCTTTTACTACTTGCATTTACTGTAATTCATTTGATCATGTCATTGAAGACTGTCCCGTATTGCTAGAAACACTTTAGGAAAGACGACTTGGAAACCAACAAGTCCAACTAATATGATCTGAAACTCGCGGTGAGGATCCTAGAGTCGCAGTGATTACTAGAGGAGGGGTTTTTACAGGAGAACACAGATTGCAGAAGGTCGCATAAGAAGATAGTTGTTTCTATAGAATCCATGTACAAAACCACTTGGATTAATATAAAAGATCTTTGATCCAATTTCATGGTGTTGTGATGAATATTGTTTGCATCTATTGAATGGTATGTTTACAGTCCGTTCTATTCTCTGTTATGCACTTGTTTAAATGCTATATGTATGTATGCTCTTGATTTCATGTCGAATATATGAATTTGGTGAGGAGAAAAGTATAAGTTTCAATCATTTCTCTTCTTGAGAATTCCTGCAAGGGTGAATTGAAAGTCTACAAGGAGTGCGTTGATGAGTTTATGAGTTTTACCCCAGAAAATATCATGAGAGATATTGTTGTTCTTATACCAGAAAATGTGTAAGTATAGCACACAACCATGCGAGGTGTGAGTAGGCCGGTCGAAGTCTTAAACTCTTCCAACTGGGGAGAGAGGTTGAAGAACTGTTGTTGCAGGGGAGTGCATAGAGTTGGAGGTTTTAAAATAACCATAGGTTATTGGGAATGCTGCAAGGAGTGCATGCAAAGAGGCTTCAGAAATACTTGAGTTGTATCACAGAGGAAGCTCAGGAAGGATAGAGAATTGAGAGAAGTTAAAGGAAGGATGAGGTTTGAAATTACCTCGTAGAGAAACAAGCTCAGGAACAAAGATGCCAAAGTAATTGGGTAGGAGTCTTTGAGAAGTCTGAATGGATGGTTGAAATTCTCAGAGGGAGAATTATCGAAGTTTCATGGACCATTGGATCTGAATCAATGAGAGTTGTTGATCTCATTCTCGAGTTTCGTCGTTTCGGAGTTCGGGGTGTGGAGGAATTTGTGACTCAGAGTCGAGAATTGCGAACTCCCGATTCACGAAGTCCTGATAGAGCCTGTACCATCATATCACGAGGAGTCTAAAATCGTTGATTTGTGGTGGGGAGTTATCGTGATTTTGGCTATTGGGCAAGGAGAGTTGTTGCATCGTAAATCGTTGATACGTGAAGTCCTGAGGTGCTGAAATATTTGGGCCCGGCTATGGTCAAAGGTCACATCAGGAAAATTTAAGGGAGGATTCAAATACCCGTTGACCGTTTTCGGGGTTTTGAGGATTGAAATAGCTAGAAGAGAACGCATAAGGCATCATGAAATCATGAAACCTGAAATGCCTTTTCGGGTGAGGATTGTGGTCACATTAATTGGTTACATGGAGTGGAGGTTAATGCCTGGTGCTCGTTTGTGCAGGCATAACTTCTAGAAAGTACCTGTGGAAAGACTTGTGTGTTGGAGATTCCTGCGGGGAATCAAGAGTCAATTAGACTCAAAGGGAGATAGAGAACGATCATTAGAGTGGGAGGTCAAGCCAAACCTGTTGAGTTAGGGGTGCTGCGTCAGGTGGTATCAGAGATTACAATCATTGTTTTCTGTAAGTGAGGGAGACAAAAGGCAAGTTGTTATTAAGTTCTGCGTGGAACAAATTTAGACAATGCCGCCCAGAAGACGTCAAGAGAGACCAATGCTCGATCCAGCTGTGGAAAGGGAAATGAGAGAACTTCATGCTCGATTAGATGCCATGGAGATATAACAGAGATGAGCTACTGATACTAGAGATGTTAGTGAAGCCAAAAGTGAAAATGAGGCTGGAGCTGGAGAAGAAGTTATAGCCGAAGATGTTGCAGAAGAGCATCTATTCATAGCTGCTGCAAGAATAGGGGCCAGAACAAAAATGGAAATTTCGATGTACAAAGGCAAATTAGATGTTAAAGAGATTCTAGATTTCTTTAGAGCTCTGGATAATTACTTCGACTATGAGGATGTCGAGGAAGATAAGAAAGTCAAACATGCTGTCACTAGACTTAAAGGGAATGCAACAATATGGTGGGATGAATTGCAGGCTGATAGGCGTTGCAAAGGAAAGAAAAAAACCAAAAGCTGGGATAGGATGGTCGCTAAGATGAAAGACAAATTCATACCCAAGTACTATCAAATTAATTTGTTTCTGAGAATGCATAATTTGAGACATGAGGGAACGACAGTGAAAAAATACACTGAGGAATTTTACCGACTCAATATTAGAGCAGGTCGTCACGAGAGTGATGATGAAAAGATCGACAGATGCATGAATGGTCTGAGATATGACATTCAAGATGAGATGAGCATGGTAACAATTAGGAATGTAGAATATGCTTATCAAATTGCTCTGAAGGTTGAATACAAATTGGCCTGAAAGCAAGGTCAAAGGGGAAGAGGTAGAAGTCAAAGCAGAGGCAAAGTAGTTTCCCAAGACAGAGTACAGAAGCCCAAGGACTAAGACAATAAACCTCATACTCACTCTAAAAGAGGAGGAATCTCAAAGGGAAGACAATATGCCGATAGAAAAACTTTTCTACGAGCAAGAGGAAGAGGAATAGGCAGAGGAGGTGAGATAAAGTGATTTGTCTATGGAAATATCAAACACAAATCTTTTGAATGTCCTGATAGAAAGAGAAATGGAGGAGGAGAAGCTCACATTTCAGAAACACAAAAGCTAAACGTTGAGGTAGAAGATGTAGAAGGTGGAAGATCCTTAATGCTGAGAAAAATTCTCTTGAAACTAGAGAAAGAGGCGGAGAATCCAGTCTAGAGAAACAGTTTGTTTAGAACTGCTTGCAATACCAAAGATAGAGTATGCAAGGTAATAGTGTAAAGTGGAAGCATAGATAACCTAGTATCCATAGAAATAGTGGAGAAGATGGAATTGGAGACAGTTGCAATTATGAGCCCATATAAAGTCTCGTGGTTGCAAAAGGGGCATCAAGTAACAGTGACTAAACAATGTTTAGTTGAATTTAAAATAGGAGGTTACAGGGATGAAATCTTATGTTATGTTATTACCATGGATGTATGCCATGTTTTGTTGGGTAGACCATGGAAATATGACTTAAATTTTGTTCACGATGGGATAAAGAACACGTACACCTTAGAGAAGAATGGTAGAACACATATGTTGCTTCCAATTGAAGGAAAGAAGGTGAAGGAAGAAACGAGAAACAATATACTTCTCATGAGTGGGAAGTAGCTTCTTGATGAAGTCAAGAAAGATGAAGATATGCAGTTTTCTATGGTAAGAAATCCTAGAGTCATTTTGAATAGTACTTCGATAGATGATCTACCGGAGGAAATTTAGGAACTATTGGAGAATTTCGTTGATATAGTGGTGGATGATTTACCTTGTTCATTGTCACCCATCAGGAGTATAAGCCATCACATTGACCTTATACGAGGGGTGAGATTACCAAACAAAGCAGCGTATAGGTTGACAACATAGGAGAATGAAGAAGTCAATAAGCAAGTCCGGGATTTGATGGACAAAGGATTGGTTCAAGAAAGCTTGAGTCCATGCGTTGAACCAACATTGTTAAGTCCAAAGAAGGATGGTGTGTGGAGGATGTGCATAGACTGAAGGGTGATAAAACAAATAACCATCAGGTATATATTTCCTTTACCCAGGATGGATGACTTGATGGACTGCTTAAGTGGAGCAAAGTTTTTTCTCAAAAATTGATTTGAAAAGTGGATATCATTAGATTAGAATGAGAGAAGGTGATGAATGGAAGACAACATTCAAGATGAATGAAGGGCTGTGTGAATGGCTTGTCATGCCATTTGGTTTGACGAATGCACCAAGTACTTTCATGATATTGATGAAAGAAGTCTTGAAGGATTTCATTGGAAAATTTGTAATTGTGTATCTTGATGATATACTGATATTCAGTAAGACTGAGGAAGAACACTTAAGACACTTAACTCTAGTGATGAGAAGGTTGCAGCAAGAGAAGTTGTTGATAAATTTGAAGAAGTCATCTTTCATGAAGAAATAACTCATTTATTTGGGGTTCATGATCTCCTCGAATGAGTTAAAGATGTATCGTAAAAAGGTAAAAGAAATCAGGGATTGGTTGTCGCCAAAGAACATATTTGAAGTCAGGAGCTTCCATGGATTAGCTAGTTTTTACAGGAAGTTCATCAGAAATTTTAGTGAAAGTTCTGCATCAATGATGGACACAGTCAAGAAAAGACATAAATATTTTCACTGCAGAGAGGAAGCAGAGAAAAGTTTCAAGTTGTTGAAAGAGAAGATTACTGAACAACCAGTTTTCTGCCAGATTTCCGTAAAACATTTCAAGTGAGATGTGACACAAGTGGACTTGCGATTGGAGCAGTATTAAGTCAAGACAATAGGTCGGTTGCATACTTCAGTGAGAAGCTGAATGATGCAAAGAAGAATTATTATATGTATGATAAAGATTTTTATGAAATCATACAGGCATTGAAGAAATGGAGGCATTACTTGGTTCCAAAAGAGTTTTTCTTGTATAGCGACAATCATGCTTTACAATTCATAACTCGACAGGAGAAATTGAGCCAGAAACATGCAAAATGGGTTGAGTTTATGCAGAACTTTACTTTTGTTATAAATCACATTTCTGGAACTGCTAACAAGGTTGTTGATGCATTAAGTAGGAAATGTTTGATTCTGCAGGAGTTTCGTGTGAAGACCTTAGGTTTTGATAGCCTTACGGATATGTACAAAGATGATCCAGATTTTAAAGATGCTTATGAAGCCTATGATGATCCTTTTCTAAGAGACAAAAGCCAATGGATTGAATATATGGTTCAAGATGGACTGTTGTTCAAAGGAAATCAGTTGTGTATTCCGAAGAGTTCTACGAGAGAGAATCTTATGAAGGAAAAGCATAGTGGAGGATTGGCTAGACATTTCGGCCATGAAAAAATATTCATGCAACTAAAAAATTTATACTATTGGCCAAGGATGAGGAACTATGTCAAGAAGTTTGCCAACAAATGTAGGATTTTCCATCACACAAAGGGAAGAAGACAAAATACAAGATTATATCAACCATTGCCAGCACCAGAAAGGCCGTGGGATGCGGTAAGCATGGATTTTGTGTTAGGACTGCCAAGGACACAGAGGGTTGTGACTCCATATTTGTGGTAGTCGATCGATTTTAAAAAATGTCACATTTCATTCCATGTCAGAAATCCAACGATTGCATGCACATTGCGAACCTATTTTTCAAAGAAGTTGTTCGACTTCATGGCTTACCTAAGAGTATTGTTTCATAATGGCATACCAAATTTGTTGGTCATCTATGGAGGACCCTATGGAAGAAGCTGGGGATAGATTTATATTTTATCTCATCATATCACCCTCAGACAGAAGACCAGACTAAGGTAGTAAATCGAATCTTAGGGGACTTATTGAGGAGTTTAGTAGCTGAACATCACAGTTAGTGGGATCAGATTCTGCCACAAGCGTACTTTGCATCTAACGACTCACCTAATAGAAGTGCAGGACAAATCCTGTTTCAGATAATGTATGGAATGCATCCAAGAGGAGTATCTGAGTTGAGAGACTTAGAGCAGATTGAATTCAGAAGTGCTAGAGAAGAAG
The DNA here is from genome assembly GCA_010110895.2 of Picea sitchensis. Classification (NCBI taxonomy): domain Eukaryota; kingdom Viridiplantae; phylum Streptophyta; class Pinopsida; order Pinales; family Pinaceae; genus Picea; species Picea sitchensis. The sequence goes on along the minus strand of SNQJ01S0018842.1, from coordinate 9,924 downwards.
ATTTTGTAGGATAGATGCAAGAGCTCCACAGTAAAATCAGAGAGCGATTAAAGAATTCCAATCAGGAATATAGGCATAGAGCAGATCAACATAGAAGAGAAATTCACTTTGAAGTGGTAGATTTAGTTTTAGTGCACCCGAGGAAGGAAATATTCCGAAGGGGAATGTATAATAAGATGAAAATGAAAAATATAGGGCCATATAAAATGCTGAGGAAATTTGAGGCCAATGCTTATGAGATAGAATTGCTACATGGAGTTGGAATATCATCCATATTCAACATAGAAGATATGTACCCTTATAGATCAGATGAAACAAAAGGATCAGAGGATAGGAAGGAAGTTCAGTGGGTCAAACAACTGCCTATAGCTGAAAATCCACAAATGGAAAGGATACTTGATCAGAGGGTTAGCAAGAAGACCCGAAGGAAGAAATATTTTGAATATTTGATAAAATGGAAGGGACACCCAATTAACGATGCCAGTTGGGAAAGCGAAGTAGAAATATAGAAACATGGACAGACGGTGCAGGAGCTCATGAATAGGAGTTCATGAATTTTTCAGCCAAGGGAGTATGATGCAGGAGCATCGTAAGCAAGCCAACAAAGAAAGCGCAAAAGTGGAGGACAACTGGAAATGCACCAGCGTATATTTTGATAATGTTTTGAATTTAAAAGATAAACATTAATGAAATATCTCGAGAGGATGTATTTGCATTTATGTTTTGAAGATTGTAAAACAGATATTGAGCATTTCTCTCATCTATCATATTAAGAGGCATTTAATTGTAATGATTGTAAAGTAGATAGATTTTAATTATGATTATATAGCTTGTAAAATAGGAGGGAAAAATCTAGAAAGCTCCCTCGCATGTATTGAAAAAAATAGATATTGTAATTGTAAGTTGTAGAACAAGAGAGCATAGGAGAACAGAGAGTGTGGAAGGTTGCATAAGAAGATATCTATTGCTATAAAATCCATGTACAAAACCACTTGGATTAATATAAAACAACTTTGATCCAATTTCATGGTGTTGTGATGAATATTGTTTGCATTTATTGAATGGTATGTTTACAATCCGTTCTATTCCCTATTATGCACTTGTTTAAATGTTGTGTGTATGTATGCTCTTGATTTCATGTTGAATATATGAAGTTGGTGAGGAGAAAAGTGTAAGTTTCAATTGTTTTTTTTTCCTGAGAATTCCTGCACGGGTGCAGTGAAAGTCCGCAAGGAGTGCGTTGACGAATTTCTAAGTTTTACCTCAGAAAATATTAGGAGAGATACCGTTGTTCTTATACCAGCAAAAGTGTAAGTATATCATAGAGCCATGCAAGGTGTGTGCAGACCGGTCGAAGTCTTAGAATCTTCCAACCGGGGAGAGAGGTTGAAGAACTATTGTTGCAGGGGAGTGCATAGAGTTGGAGGTTGTAAAATAACCATAGGTTATTGGGAATGTCGCAAGGAGTGTGTGCAAAGAGGCTTCATAAATACTTGAGTTGTAGAACAGAGGAAGCTCAGGAAGGACAAGGTTTGAAATTACCTCATAGAGAAATAAGCTCAGGAAGAAAGATGCCAAAGTAATTGGGCAAGAGTCTTTGAGAAGTCTGAACGAAAGGTTGAAATTCTCAGAGGGAGAATTATCGATATTCCATGGACCATTGGATCTAGTAGATCAGTGGAAGGGTTAAGGCTGAGTGTCTTTGAACACTCATAAGCTCAGTAGGATTAGTGGTCATTGGATTTAGATCAATGAGAGTCATTGATCTCATGCTGGAGTTTCATCATTTCGGAGTTTGGGGCATGGAGGAAGTTGTGACTCGGAGTCGAGAGTTGTGAAGTCTCGATAGAGCCCGAACCATCATATCGCGAGGAGTCGAGAACTGTTGATTTGTGGCAAGGAGTTATCGTGATTTCAACTATTATTCCAGGAGAGTTGTTTCATCATAAATCACTTATACACGAAGTCGCAAGGTGCCAAAATATTTGGGCCTGACTATGGTCGAAGGTCACATCAGGAAAAGTTAAGGGAGGAGTCAAAGACTCGTTGACCCTTTTCGGGGTTTCGGGGATTGAAAGAGATAGAATTTCTCACATAAGGGGTCACGGAATTGAGAAACCCAAAATACCTTTTTGGGTGAGTGTGGTCATATTAATTGGTCACATGGAGTGGAGCTTAATGCCTGGTGCTCGTTTACGCATGCATAAATTCTGGGAAGGACCCATGGAAACACTTGTGTGTTGGAGATTCCTGTGGGGAATCAAAGAGTCAATTAGACTCAAAGGGAGATAGAGAACAAACCTTAGATCGGGAGGTTGAGCAGAACCTGTTGAGGTAGGGGTGTTGCATCAGGTGGTATCAGAGCTTACAATCATTATTTTTTGTAAGAGAGGGAGAAAGAAGGCACTAGAAAATTGGAAAATTGGCAGGACAGAATGTATGAAGTCTCTACGTGGAGGTGTGCCAGATTGACCAAGGCAGTTCACTGGATTGGCACAAAAGTAAGTAATCTTCCTACATTTGATGGCTTGAATAATTTAGAGAATTTTTTATGTGAATTTGAAGGAATTGTACAAGTACAACAGAGGTTGTTGGCACTAGATGAAGCCTTGAAAGCATCACCAGCTAGATGTTGGGAAACACATAAGAAGAACATTGTGGAGTGGGTATAGTGTCACACTTTGATGACAATGCACTTTTCAAATCAACATGAAGGTTACAAAGTTTGATACATAGGGCAGAGTTTTCCTAAGAACTGTGTGCAAAGTTGTGAGGAAGCATGGAGCAGCATTCCTAAAGAACAGTGGGTACATAAGTTCATTAACACTTTGGATAATACACCTATTAACTGGTATCTCCAAGAATAACTGCGCTTAGTCACCACAGATTGGTATGATATGACCCAAAACTTTATAGATCGTTCCTATTTGAAGGTCAGTACCCCACAATAGATCAATCTTTACAAATTGTAAGACATAAGGTCTTTGAGGAGGCACCTAACCCCCCTCTTCACTGAGAAACAGATGAATGGGATGCACCCCTTCAGTGGTTACATGGATGTTATAATATTAATGTTGATGAGGATGATGACCCTAGGGATGTAAACATTGTATAAACTGAAGGATAGAGAGACATAGAAGGGCCAGGGATTGAATTACCTTTTATTGGGAATCCTATTAAAATTAAGAAGGTTAATATTGGAATAGAGCAAGCACCTAAGTTCGAAAATGTTGGATACTATTGGGATGATGATACTATTAGTAAGATTACAAAACTACTGCATGAGTATCATGACTTGTTTCCAACCAAGTTCACAGACATGAATGGAATAAAAGTGCCCATGGGAGAAATGAAGATTCCTTTGAAACCATATGTAAGGCCTGCCAAGCAGAGACCTTACAGACGGGATCCCAAGTACATGAAGAAAGTTAAGATTGAATTAGATAGAATTTTGGAAGCAAGAATCATAGAACTTGTTGAAGAATATGAATGAATCGGCCCTATGGTGGTCCTGGATGAGAAGATAGGAGAAATTAGAATCTATGTAGATCTAAGGAAACTAAATGATGCATGTTTACATGATCCCTTTCCTACACCTTTTATTGTGGAGGTTCTAGATAATGTAGGAGGATAGGAAGTATATTCATTTACATATGGATTTTCAAGCTATCACTAGATCAGAATTGCTAAGGAGGACAGACATAACACCACATTTGCAACAGAATGGGGTTCTTTTCAGTACACTGTGATGCCTTTTGGTTTGAAGAATGCATCGACCATATTTTCTAGGGTGGTGGTAGAATCATTTAAAGAGTTTTTACACAATGTTTTGGAGGCATACTTTGATGATTGGACCGTTTTTAGCCTACTGAAAGATCATATTGAGTGTTTGAGATTAATGTTAGATAAGTGCAGTCAATGTCAGATTTCCCTGAACCTGAAGAAGTGTATTTTCTTTTCACATTTTGGGGTGTTGTTAGGACACATTGTATGTAAGTAGGGGTTGTTCGTAGATCCGTCCAAGATTTCTATCATTGTTGATCTACCTCCTCTTACTCCAGTTAGACAACTGCGCACTGCATTAAGACACACTAGATACTACAAAATATTTATTAAGGGCTACACACATATAACAACACATATGGGGAAGCTATTAAAAAAGGATAGTAAATTTCAATGGACAGAGGAATTCTAGCAGAGCTTCGACACACTAAAGCAGGAAATGGTCACTGCACCTATTTTGGTTTTCCCAGATTGGAGTAAGGAATTTCATGTTCATGTCGATGCTTCATCCATTGCATTAGGATCAGTTTTAGCACAAGCAGGTTCAGGAGAGATTGGCCACCCTATAGCCTTTGCTAGCATAAATATTTCTACATCTGAAATAAATTATACTACTAATGAAAGAGAAGGCTTAACTATGATATACGCGTTGCAAAAGTTTAGACACTACTTGTTGGGAGGACATTTTAATATGTTTACTGATAATTCTGCATTGAAGTACTTAGTCAACAAGCCAGTGTTGGGGGAAGAATATGCATATGGATATTATTATTCCAAGAATTTGAGATTGTTGTCAAGCCAGGGAGAATGAATAAGGGAAATGACCACTTATCCAGGTTAGAACATGGAGAGGAACCTACCAGTTTGGATGATACACTTCCAGATGCACAGTTGTTGACCATCAGGAAATTTGATGATCACTTCATCGAGATAGTCTAGTTCCTGTCCACAGGAATGGCCACTCGCGAATATACAGTATTTCAGAAGAAATAGTTGGTAGTTTGCGTTGCAGATTTTCAACTTATAGTTGGAAAGTTATATAAGATGGGACTAGATGATATATTGAGTAGATGCGTTATGGAGGCATAAATACCATTGATTCTGGCAGAATAAAATTAAGGCATTGAAGGAGGACATTATGCAGGGAAAGAAATAGTGCAGAAGGTTCTTAGAGCTAGCATCTGGTGACCCACTTTACATAAGGATGCTCAGGAATACTACAGAGCTTGCAATGTATGCCAAAGGATAGGGAAGCCATCTAGAAGGTATGAAATTCCTTTAGCCCCTCAGTTAACTTTACAATCATTTGAGAAATGGGCTATTAAATTTTTGGGACCTATCAACCCACCAATAAGGCACAAAGGAGCTTGATACATCATCAATGCTACATAGTATTTGACCATATGGGAATAAGCAAGAGAAGTTAAGGACTGTAGTGAAACTACAACTGCGCGATTCATCTTTGATGATATCATAACCATATTTGGATGCCCAAAGATCCTTATGAGTCATCAAGTTACACACTTCATTAACAAAACTATTGAAGCCTTGAATCAAGAGTTCGAAGTTCACCATCAGAAGAGCACACCATACCACACACAGGTGAATGGTATAGTTGAAACTTTCAATAATATCTTGGAGACAACGCTAACCAAGATTTGCAGTATCAACAGAGATGATTGGGATTTATGGGATTTAAGAATTCCAACAGTATTATGGGATTATCGAACTACTTGCAAAATTTTAACAACATAGACTCCATTTAAGTTAGTGTATGGCCAGGAAGAAGTAGTACCTATGGAAAATTTGGTTCCTAGTTTAAGAATTACAACATTTACAGGTATCGATGACACCAATGTTGTTCAATACAGGCTCACGCAGTTGATAGAATTAGAGGAAGACATGTTTATTTTAGGATTTCATCAGTAGGTACAAAAAGAACATGAAAAGGCTTACCATGACAGACATACAAAGAAGAAATAATTTAAGCGAGGAGATTTGGTAATGTTATATGACAACAAGTTCATGAAGAATCCAGGAATGTTTAGGACACATTTTTTCGGACCATTCAAAGTTTCCTATGTTACAGAAGGAGGAGATGTGCAGTTGAAGAATATTAATGGAGAATGGAAGGATGGTTTAGTAAATCAGAGTCGATTGAAGCTATTTTGACAACCAACTACCTCACAGCTCTCAGTAAAATCAAAGGAAGAAGGGTCTAGGTACCAGGTGCAATTGAAATTGGGTATGAGACAGAAAAAAGAAATTATGCACGCGATATGGAGGGACAGAGCAGAAAACACAGGATGCTCCGCGCAGTATGCAGTCGAAGTAATACATAAGGCTCAATATTGCAGTGACTCGGGAAGAGTCACATGTGAGTGTTGGGGGCCTATTGGCCCTTTGTTATGTATTAAGGAAGAAATAGAATATTAAGGAAGAGGAAAGAAAAAACACAAAGTGCATGGAAGGCACATAAACCGAGGAAGGATCAAAGTGGTTAAAGAAGAAGAAAAGAAGGAATGAAGTAAGGAAAAACAAGTTGTTGAAGGAGAAGATCAAGGAAGACAAAGAATAAAAAAAGATAGATCGCAGACAAATAAACAGGCAGAACAAGACACCAATGGGTGATTTGGAGCACCGCACAGAAAAGAAGGAAGAACAAGTTGGAGAAGCCCTTAAAATGCGGGTCATGCGGACCTAGGGTTTTGGAATCTAGGTTTTTGACACCTAGACTCTAGTCTAAGGTTGTCCAATAGTCATGTAATGTATAAATAAATGTCTAGAAGAGTTGAGAGGGTTGGCCATTTTTCATTGGTTATTGTTGATCATTGGTTGTCATTGTTGAGAGAGAGAAGCGTTTTGTTGTAAGAGCGTCTGTATTTTGGATCTTCAGCTGGGTGCGAAGATCAACCCTATAGCTGGGTGCGCAGGGAGGGGAGATAGAGATAAAGAAAGAGAGATATGCAACTAAGTGTGCAGATAGAACTATATGTTTTCATCTAATATATCAAGAAACATAGTTCTGTGGACATATCTCTAGGGAGAGGGTGAACCATGTAAATATTGTTTTTCTTTGTGGTTAATGCTGTGTTGTTTTCTATCTTTTATGCTCTGATTGCATTGTTGTTCCTTATTAAATATAGAAGGTATAAGGTAAATTTGTGAAGCTAAGTATAAGACTATTAAAGAATCTCTAGGTTACACTGTGTTGTTTTTCTAGAATCACTTTGCATTTCCTCTGGTTGTAGAAACTTGTGTCCTGCAACCCCCCTATTGATAATTCAGGTGAAACTTCATATAATTTGCAGGTGTTTCCAAAAGGGAAAATAGTTAGGTTTTATTGGTGCGTTGTTTGATTTGAACCCTGGGTCTTCCCCTGTGCCAACAATATCCATACTTTTCATTCAAGAACCCCTGAACCCCAAAGAGCCGAAGATGCTTGGCATCCATCATTTGAGACGCATGACACTCTTCTATCATGATGTGTGGCACTCTCCTATCATGACACATGGAACTCATTTCAAGCATATTTGGGTCTTTCATCTATACTATTTTAAGTGACACGTGTCACCCTTATTTCTATTACACGCCGATGATATGATGTCTGGCCACCACATCACTTCAAGAGATTGACCTCTGTGATATTTTGATCCAGAGAAAATGTAGATTCCCAAAGTGTCGAAGCCCCAAAGTCATTGTTTGTAGTATCATGCTGCCACGTTAGATTCGGAAGATCGTCCTCCAGGAGATTTCCAGGCACAACATTAGAATCTCCTGAACCCCCGAGAGTCTTAGTCCCAAAGTCCTTAAATGGTGAAGGTTAAATTAATCCCAGGTTAATTAGTGATAAATGTTGGTTAACAACTTCGAGGTTTATGTCCTCTGGAGTATATGTATACTCCGCACTCTGAAGCTCTCGAACGTCGGATTTCTGAAGTGGCTCACCCACATTTATTAGACATTTTGAAATGTTTAAAAAGGGGAAGCAAACCATAAATGGGGAAACTACGCGTCCAGACTGCAGAAAGAATATCAGAGACTCCAGAAAATGCTAGATGACTTGCTTCTTTCCTCCAGGGGATAAGTGGGGGAAAACCCCTACCAACATATTCAATTATCTCTAGTGGCCTCAAAGAACACGCATGCATGCTAGTGATCAATAAATAACTCAGTTCTGCCACTCCTAGTCATTTTCTATTAAATCTCACTTCACTTCAGCATATGCATCAGTTTGGTTTATCGCTAGTATGAATTTCTAGTTGTTTAAAGTTCAAGACTGTTTCAATTAAGTTAATAAGTTGTCTTTTATGTGTGATGAGAACCACTCTTTTTGATTAAGTAAATCTCAAAGTATACATCAATATACTCAAACAATGTTTTAGTTAAGTTAATAAGTTGTTTTACAATTGGTAGTGTAGAGTTAAGCCTCATTCCTAGATGGACGAGAGCCTCCGCAACTCTGATAAATATGCAGTTTTTGTATGTTTTGAGGGTTTGGTTTTTGGGAGAAGGATACCAATACATCAACTCGTGGAACTTGTTATATGCACGGCTTAAAGATCTCTGCCTAGTGAATATACTTTTGATGACAATGTATTTGTCCAAATATTCATGTGTTTTTTTATCTTATCTTGAATGCAGTTTTTTTATTTGTGAAAAGTACATTTCATTTCCTTCAGCTATTGTATAACTTGTCTTTATTGATATGAAACCTATGAAAATAACTAATGTTGTGATGAAGATTGGTTTTTATTGCAACTTGTGGGAGTAATTATGTTTCTGATACATGTTTAATGTCTTGAAATGATGTTTTAAGTATTAAACTTCTTGCAACAGATTATTCATTGAGTGGTTTGTTGTTTCCCCTTTTTTTTACCTCTATTATTTCACTTGTCTGTCATTTGTGTGCCACTAGCCAAGGATGACCCTCATCCATATCATTTTTCCAACCCCACCATGCTCTTGTCTTGGTAAAACCAACCCTCTAACTGACCAAGAAAATAAAAAAAACTAATCATTATAAACTTGAGGTCACCTAGCTCTACCCTTTAGTAGTCAGGTGCAGAATTTAGGACCAACATATGTGACAATTTGCACAAGACTAGATATTTCACGTGTAGTAGGAGTTGTGAGTAGGTATATGAAAAATCTAGTTAAAAAACATTGGGAGGCACTAAAGTGGATTCTCAGGTATTTGAAAGGTACTGCTACTCATGCATTATGTTTTGGAGTTCTAGAAACTATTCTACATGGATATGTTGATTGACATATGGAAGGTGATAGAGATAGTAGGAGGATCACCACAGGGTATGTTTTTACTATAGGTGGAATAATAGTAAGTTGGATTTCAAAAATGAAAAAGGTTGTTTCACTTTCAACAACGGAGACATAGTATGGTGTAGCTACAGAGGCTAGTAAAGAGATGATTTGGTTACAAAGGTTTATGGAGGAATTGGGAAAGAAGCAACATACTAGCAGGTTTTACTGTGACAATGAGAGTTCCATTGATATTGCAAAGAAATCAGACTTCCATTCGAATACTAAGAATATACATATTTGGTACCATTTCATATGATCTGTCTTGGAAGATGGACATTTGAAGTTTGAAAAGATACACACTAACCATAATCCTGAAGACATGTTAACAAAGGGAGTAACCAGGGAGAAACTGAGTTCCTGCTCAGTTTCAGTTGTTCTTCAAGCATGAAGGTGAATATGATACATTTTCTAGGTCCAAGAAGGATCATAGTCTAGTAGATACATTAATGGTGGAGTTGTTGATATCAGTCTCCAAGTGGGAAATTGTTGGTTGAGGAGCTTGATTATCTTCTTGATTCAGAGTTTTTTTTTTTTTTTTCCAGTCGTGTTGACACCCCATGAAGAATTTACACGCTGGAAGACTGTACACCCCTCCACATGGGGGATTTGCAGGGGGGGATTTCTCCCCCTACGGATTTCAGAGGCAAGCGCCCCCCCCGAAAGAAAAATTGTCTTGTAAATGTATACTGTAATTTCATAGTAAATCTGGACCGTTCATTATAAGGTCGTAGATCTGACGGTATAATTTATGTTAGGGTTTTTTTCCCTAGAAGGAAACCCTCTGTTTATGAGGGAAATGTATTGTAGCTATGTATCATT
>SNQJ01S0018841.1:111063-130176 GCA_010110895.2 Picea sitchensis | reverse complement strand
ATATCATAATTACCTTCATGTGTATGAAAATTTGTCTTATGAATGTTTTCCTCTTTCATCCTGATTTGGTGGTAGCCTAAGAGGAGGTCTAATTTTGTGAAAAAATGGGATCCATGGAGTTCATCCAAGAGGTCATCAATAACCGAAATAGGAAATTTTTCCTTGATCGTCAACTTATTGAGAGCTCGGAAATTAGGACACGTGCACCAAGTACCTTCCTTATTTAATACCATAACCACTAGTGATGAATATGGGATAGTGTTGGGACGTATGACTCCTTCCTCCAACGATTCCTAAATGATTTTTTCGATCTCATTTTTATGTACAAAAGGGTGCCTATAAGGACGCACATTGGGCAGTTGACTATCTAGAATGAGGGGAATACCATGGTCATGTTCCCAATGTGAAGGTGGTAAGCCTCATGGAAATTCAAATATGTCTTGATGCTTGGAGAGAACCAATTAAAAATCTAGGTGAATTTCTGGTGGTGTGGTGTTGACTACCTACATGGCATTGAATTGTGCAATAGCAATCGGGTGGTCTTTCTTCAACAATTTATCCAAAAAATGAGAGGTTATAATCTCATAGGAACTAGAGCTCATCCCTTAAGGGTATGTTTCTTCCCTTCATGTGTGAATCACATGTACAATTCCTTGAAATCCATGGTGATTGGTCCCAAAGTGCATATATCCATTCTATCCCAAGAACTATATCACAACAACCCGTTTCAATGGAAAACATGTGAGTTTTGAGATGATACTCTCCCATTTGTAGTCTCACAATTTCACATCTACCCCCACATTTCATCATACCACAATTAGCAATCATAATTTGGAAATTACATATGGGGGTACATAACAATGGTTGTCTTGTGCCACTCTCCCATGGATAACATTATGTGTGTTACCATTATCAATTGACATAATCACTTTGTTGTGCTTGATGTAGCCAATTAATTTCAAGGTTTGTGGCATTGAGAAACCAAAGAGGGAATGGAGAGAAATCTAGGGTTCCTCGAGAGGATCCTGCAAGGGGGATTCCTCTTCCATGGAGGGGCTGGTATCTTCCAAAGCTTGTCCAAGTGTGGCGTCCATTGGAATTTCCTCTAAGTAGTTATTTGGAGACACATCCATTTGAAATAATTTATGTTGTCTACATTTTTTCCCTTCATGAAATATCATTTATCACAATTATAGAAAATATGGCTCATGCATTGATGTTCTTCCATATCTTCCAAAGATAACTTGTGGATGTGGACCAACTGTGAGCTAGAGGGGCTAGGAGTAGTTTCCATCAAGGGGATAGGGTTAGTGTTGAATAAAGGTCTCTTGATTTGTGCATTGATCACTGTCTCGGATTCTTTGTCTTTGACACAAACTTCCAACCATGTTTTTGGGCTACATCATGACATGTTCTTTAATTGCATCCTTAAGACCACTAATGAAACATTCTTTAAAAATTAAATCAGATTGGCCCTCTATGCGGATATCCAATTTCTCAAATGAGGCGATATATTCCATAACTATACCTTTTTAGCGGAATTTTTTCAAGCATCCCAAGTGGTGAGTATCGCGCTCAAAACAAAAAGAAAGTATTTGTACAAACTAGGTCCATGAAATGTATCCTTTATAATCCTTCCTATATAAGCCTTCATATACCATTGCCACCACTACCAACATTCAACATACAAATATAAGACCCCCACATGTAGTTTGTGTAGGTCATCAATAATTCCATGGAGAGATAAATAGTGTTCCATTTGGGTAACCTGCCCTGAGGGGTCTGGTCCATCAAATTTGTTCATTTCCACCTTTGGAAAATGGTGCCATGAATTGTGATCTTTGAATGTGGTCCAATGATTATTCTGAAACATGGGCGTGTATTGTGATTCTGGGGGTGTGAATGCCTCTTTAGTTGGGTCAATGTGTGGATTGATTACATGAAGACCCACCCATGTTGCTATAGTTATCAAGAGATTGGTTTGTTTTGTCATTATTTCTTGCACCTGTTGAAGTGAATTTGCAAGGGTGGTCACTACTTCTTCTAGAAATGTGCCCTAAGAGGATTGGTCCTGGTCTAGTGTGACATATTGTTGGTTTTTGGAGTGGGACTTATTGCGAATTTGAACCATGGGACCATAGAAGAAAAAAATCCCCTTAGGTGCAAAGAGGTAGGACTTTCTCTGGCAGACTGCACAGGTTAGTGTTTACGGGGGGTTTAGGGTTTGACCCTCCTAACAACAGATCACTTGTTATTTAAATCCTTCGGAACATGTCTCTAGTCTAAAAAAATATCTACTAAAATTTAGAGGCATGTTAGCTCAGGAAGGATCTCTGACACCATATGTGGTGTTCCTTAATCCTTGAACAATGAAATGAAACCATGTATACAAAGAATATAATTTCAAATTAACCAAGAACAAGAGACAATAAGATAGAAACTGCAAAGATACCCTTGAATATTAATAATGAAAAGAAGAATGCAGTGTTCACCTACCTCTTAAGGTGGAAAGACCTTCCAAATAGAAGAGATCCAAATACACAACAGAATACAAGACATTCCATTGACTCTTATCTCTTTAAATAGCTTTTACATAGCCAAAAACCCTAACTACTTTTGGTCCCATCATAAATTGGTACCAACTACCTAGTGGGCCTTATAAAGTGGACCCTCTTTATATTGAATAACTAACTATTATTATATGTTGGCCTTATTCAAGGAGTATTATTGCATACAATAACTAACTAACTACTATGTCACCCAAACTATAGAGGTTAGGGTAAGACCCTAACATTGGAAAAAATTAAACTTTTTAAATATTTTTTTGGGGAATAAATAAATTAAAATAGTTAACTATATATTTTATTTTATAAGTTTTAATATTTATACTCCATCTTTAGAAATCTTTAAAAAAATATCAAAATTTTGATCTATGATGAGGATGATATTTGTAGTTTTCTAAGACTAATAAAATCTATCATATAAAGAAAGGAAAATGTATTAAGGATAAAATCATGAAGGTGGGTAACATTTTTGTGAGAATCAAGTCTCCAAAATTCCAAGCCGCATTTTTTTGGCCGAACTCTTTTTTCTTTCGGTCGGAAGATAGGATTTTTCGGCTGAAATTTCATACGTCAAATCAAACAACGCCCTCAACAATCATGTACAAGATTTGTCGGACGAATTTTTTTCTTGTGGTAAAAATCTTTTAGCCAAAAGAATTTTCGGCCAAAAGGTTTTTTTGACCAAAAGACGTTTCGACTGAATGTTTTCTTATATATTTTGTGCCTCTCAGACAGGTAATAGTTTCCAAAGTCGTTGACAGTCGACCGATTATGTTCAGGCCGAGTCTGATGTTGAGTTTGGTTGTTGGTAGGTTTTTCTAGGTGGGATGTGCCTCTTGACGTCTGTATAGTTTCGAGCTACCAAGTTTGCAAATAAATCTATGCAACTTTTACTGTGTTTTGTCTTGTTTTATGCTCGTTTTAACGTTTCTAGTGTGGTGATGGCTCACAGCTGTCTTTTTTGTTGTGCACAAAGACTGCTACAGGAGATTCGTTGGTGGTGTTGGAAAATTTATTGGTGGAGTTGGAAAATTCCTTGATGTGTCGAGGGCTCAAATTAGAGGCTTCATCGGTCCACATATCCAGGTAAGTTGTTCAAAAACTGTCTTATGTAATCCAATTTAAAAAAATTGTATGTTATGTAATTTTGTTTTAAAAAAATGGATGGTATCCTGGACAGGTCCAAATTCGGCCCTATCCATTACATGGACAGACCCGAATTCGGTCCATGTCCATGTACATAACCAATATCAACCTCAAATATAACCAATTAGCCCAATAATCATTGCAACTGAATCAAAGGTTACTGAACTCATAACCCAATTGAAAATATGAACACATAAACCTAAATGGAGCAATATCAACCTCAAATATAACCAATTAGCATGACCATAGGCTTTAGATGGATCCAATTTGACCACCATTGCTAGAAGCCTCTTAGTTTTGATGGAATGAAATCATTCCTCTGCTACACCAATTGCTTCATGTATTTGTCTTCTTGACAAGAACCTAGATTACTCATTAGAGATCTAACCAAATAACACTCTCTTAACCCCCTTGCTATAATCGTGATTATTATTTTATAAATGAAATTATATAGAAAAATGTCTTTATACTCTTCAAATGATGTTGTATTAAATCCAAGTTTGGAATGAGGGCAATAAAAGTAGCATTAAATGCAATTAGCATCTTCCTTGAAGATATGGACTCCTCAATAACCTTCATCAGATCATCCTCTATGACTTTATAAAACCCTACAAAAAATCCAACAACCACCCTACAAAAGATAAGCATGTTTAAGTGAAGGTTATAACTTGGAATATAAGAGGCCTAAACAACCCAAGAAAGCAATGAATCCTTAGAAATAGACTAAAACAGGAACAACTGGATCTTTGTTTTATTCAAGAGACCAAATGTAGTACAAACAGAATGGAAACAATCAGTCAACAACAATGGCGCAAGTACTAAGCCTAATAGCATTTGAAGCAACTAGGAATACCCTTACGGTCCACATGCAAATCATTGAGAGCACAGAGGTGATTTTATGCACTAATGTGTATGGGCCCCAGGTGCCAGAGGAAAGGAGAGGAATGATAAGAGACCTGGAAGATCTTAAAAACTGATCCAACAACCTCCAATGGATCCTAGTAGGAGACTTCAACATCATCACGTCACTAGCGGAGAAAAAAGGAGGTACGAGAAGATTGGATAGAGATGCGGAAGAATTCTCAAAGTTCATAGAAACAATGGAGATGGTAGATATGGAAACTAATAATGGCCAGTTCATCTGGAACAATAAACGGATGAACTAGCATCAGGTAGCAACAAGACTCGATAGATTCCTAGTATCATAGTCAATCATTATGCAGGGGCTAACCTTAGATTGCAACATCCTTCCCTGGGGGATCTGATCATTGGCCAGTGCAACTGGAAGCAGGCTTCTAGACCACACCAAAGAACAGACCTTTCATATTTGAGAAATTATGGATTGAACACCCGACATTTAAGGAAAGAATCAAACAGTGGTGGTGGGAGGAGAAACCAGAGCAAGGGACAAGGATGTTCAAACTCTATAAGAAATGAAAACACATCAAATATAGGCTCAAGGAGTGGAACAAGGACACTTTTGGGAATATAAACCAAGAGAAAAACAACATTGAAGAAAAAATGAAAAAACTCCAAGAAACCTGCATTTCGGAGGGCTACACGGAGGAGAGGAAAAAGGAAGAGATCCAGATGACCCAAGAATGGGAAGCGCGATGCCAGGAAGAAGAAACTCATTGGCGACAGAAGTCCCGGATCAGATGGCTAAAGGAAGGAGAATAGAACACCAAATTTTTTCATAGAACAACCATGGTCAAAAGAACCCATAACAAAATCTTGAAGATTTGGGACCAGGATGGAATATAGAGAGATTCACATAAGGACATTGAAACAACTATGGTAAACCACTTCCACGGGATAGCCCAGGAACCCAACCAAGACAGAACAGAGGCCATACAAAGGATAATCCAGCATATCCCTCGCCTGGTCACTGAAGAACAAAATAACAACCTGAACAAGCCCATTGCGGAGGAGGATTGCGGAGGAGGAAATTGACTAAGCACTCCAGGAAATGCCCAATGGAAAAGCCCCAGGCCCAGATGGATTCACAGTGGATTTATTCAAAGCTTGTTGGGAAATTGTCAAGCACGATGTATATAGGGTAGTGGAAGACTTTAGAAGGTCATTCTCCATCCTAATAGTGCTAAATGCTACAATGATTATACTTATCCCCAAAGAAAATGAAGCCAAAACCCTTGATCTATACAAACCTATAGTGTTGCGCAATGTGGTGTATAAGATAATCTCCAAGGTTATAGAAAATAGATTGAAACCACTCCTACCCACACTAGTTTCACAAGAACATGCAGGTTTCGTGGAAGGAAGACAAATAATGGATAATATCATCCATGCCCACGAACTTATCCACACCCTGAAGCTTCAGAAGAGAGGGGGGGTGATAATACAACTAGACCTAGCAAAAGCTTATGACAAAATTAGTTGGCACTATATGATCAAGACCCTAGAAGCCTTCGGCTTCACCCAGCACTGGATCAATTGGATCGTCAGCCTAGTTTCCACAACAAGCTACTCACTACTAGTAAATGGAGCCCCTGCCAAAAATTTCTGGCCCACAAGAGGCATCAGACAATGGGACCCACTGCCCCTTTCCTTTTCATTCTAATGATGGAAGGTCTCAGTCGAAGCATCAAAAGCGCAACAACAACAGGGGAAATAAAAGGTATCAAACCCTTTGAGAATTTCCCTACTTCCACACACCAACAGTACGTGGATGACACCTTACTTCATGGAACACCCATGGGCAAGGAAGAAAAAGCCTGCAAACGAATATTAGACGAGTTTGGGGAAGCCTCAGGAGGCAGAGATCAACCAATCCAAATCTATGATCTTCTTCTTTAACACCAACCCCGCAATACAAAGAAATTTGGCCAACATCTTGGGCTTTGAACGTAAAGCACTCCCAACCAAGTACTCGGGCATTCCCCTGACAGACAAAGATTACAAACTGTCAATGTGGGAAGGAATAATTAACAAGCTACAAGACCGGGTAAAACATTAGACGTACAGATCCCTCAACCTAGCCGGAAGACTTATCCTGACCAAGTCGGTTTTGCAAGCAATTCCAACCTTTATGATGTCTGTTTTCCCAATCCCTAAGGGGATAATACAAAAAATAAGAACCATACAAAGGGACTTCCTGTGGCGAGGTACGGAAATAAGGAAAAAATGGGCACTAGTGGCTTGGGAGAAGGTTTGTAAACAAAAAAGTAAAGGACGCCTGGGGTTACACGACCCGCAAGTGACCAATGATGCCTATGGGGCGAAACTCTGGTGGCATTGGGTCAAAGAAACTACTACGCCATGGGTCAACCTATGGAAGGCAAAGTATGCCCCGAACATATGCGACCAGGATAAAATATGCTTTAGAGGAAACAGGGAAGGTTCGACCATCTGGAACCTAGCCTAGCGCAACAAGGCATGGATCCAGACACACAGCTTTTGGGAAGTAAGAAATGGAAGAACAGTCAGATCCTGGGAGGATGCCTGGCAACAGGAACCAAGAATGGAAAAACCATGTCGAGAGGAACTCTAACAGGACTTGATTGCGCAAGGCAAATCCAGAGTCTACCATTATTGGAGTCAAGAAACAGTTCACAACAAATGGAGAATCTGGAACACTCTCACCCCACATAATAAATACCAAACCACAACAACAGTAAAGGAGGTGGAGGAGGAAACTGGGAGAAGAAAATTTCCAGTCATGGACAGAAATGACCAGCTAATATGGGAGCACAAAGACAGTGAGTAATTCAATCTAAAATAACTCCGACACTATATAATGGACCAGGAACAAGAAGACCCGGCGCATCAATGGGATAAGCTCTGGAACATCCCCCATTGGCCAAAAATAAAAATCTTCCAATGGTTAATACTCCACAATCGAATTCTAACTTGGGAAAACCTAAGGAAGAGAGGATTCAAAGGTCCTTCCAGATGTCACCTATGTGAAGCAAATGAGAAAACAAAAAACCATCTACTGGACGAATGTACCTACACAGCAGAAGTCTGGGACTGGGCGGCAAGCATCTTCCGTCAGTCCAATAGGATCAAAGGTAATATATCTGCAACTATCAACATCTAGAAAGAGAACTACAGCAAAAACGAAGAGGTGAATCTTTGTTGGACCCTCATCCCCGGAACAATCATATGGACAATATGGAAGGAAAGGAATCGACACATCTTCAGGAACCAAAGATGGACAACAAGAAAAATCAAGGAAACAATAATCTCCATAACAAGAGAAATGCTACAGAGCCACAACTGCCAAATAGGAAGAGCGCAACTCACAGACCAGGACCTCCGAGTTCTAGAGTCTTTTCAATTGAAAGATGGATGCAACCCCAATCAGGTAAGACGGCCACGACAACTACAAGTAGGTGAGTGCAACTGAAAACCACCACCAGAGGGCTCCCTCAAGATGAATTTCGACGGGGCATCGAAAGGTAACCCAGGGCGAACAAGAATGGGAGGAGTAATCAGGGACATTCAAGGAAAAATCATCCAACTATACATTGGGAGTCTGCGAAACTCAACCAACAACGTCGCTAAATTTGGAGCCCTGGAGACCGGCCTCAAGATTTTACACCGGGAAGGGATGACCAGCCATAGTGGAAGGAGATTCCACGTTGGTCATCAACACAGTAAGGGGGCTCCAAAACGGTACCAGAATGGGAAAAATTCAGAGCTATTGGCGCTTGGCTCATTCCCTGCAAAAAATTCAAGAGCACTTGCAGACGAGGATCACAGTAGAGTTTCCCTGGGTACGAAGGTCAACAAATGGATTAGCAGACATAATCACTAACGAAGGGGTCGACAAGGAAGGACCAGAACTGAATTCCATTTGGTGTAACATCCTAAATGGTCAGTT
This sequence comes from Picea sitchensis, assembly GCA_010110895.2. Taxonomy (NCBI): domain Eukaryota; kingdom Viridiplantae; phylum Streptophyta; class Pinopsida; order Pinales; family Pinaceae; genus Picea; species Picea sitchensis. The sequence continues at coordinate 121,620 of SNQJ01S0018841.1, read as the reverse complement.
CCGAACAGACTGCATCCAACTAGCGGCAAAGGACTATGACGACAGTAGAAGTATAGATGATCACATCGAGGCTGAAGGCGAAGAAATAATTGAAGGGCACGTAGGATCCAGGCAGAATCTGATAGGCCACCACTTAACCACGAGTTACAATGCAGATCATGGTCACACCACAAGAGGAGGTACGACACCACATTCCTATCAATAGAAAGAAGTACAGGGGTTGTTCGTGGGAGAGTAAAAAGGATAATCAGTAGACGACAAAGGACGAAGAACAAAAGGGTTGGTCGTGGGCAGGTATGGGTACACCTCACCCACACACAGATATGGGGGGGAATGATTGGCATACAACGTGCAAGGCCAAGGATTGGTGCAAGGACGACGACAAGGTTCCCAAGAGCACACACCCCAAAATAGTGAAAAAGGAATAGAAGGTACACCTTTCCAAGAGACCCATGATTACCAGGATAAGGCCGCAGCAAGGGAAATCCCATAAAAGAAGAAACATCAGGGATACCCACAGACTAGAGAGAAGCAATTATAGAGGCCATCCTACATACCAGGAAGGGGTGAATAGAAACGGAGGGTGAATTCCAGACAAGAACCACCAAAATCAAACCGAGATGGTAAGAATGAAGAACACCCAGAGTAAGAGGGTCCCCCAGGGGGAGGAACTTCCAACAAGCGCCCGGAAGATCACAAGGATGGAGCAGGCGCCCAGAGAAGCCAAGGGTACCTTTCTAGCGCAGATCGATCCAAAGGGAAAAGCGGTCATCGACAGATGGGAGAGAGAAGTCAACACCACGCGCCAGGGCAAAGCCTAGGCGGAACTCATTCGAGAAGCAGACGGGATAAGGGACCCAGGGGCCACCCAGCCTAGAACGACCCTCTACCACAAAACGGTGGAGGAATCTTGGCACACAAAAATGTTGATAGGCAAGTTGAACGTAGGCAGGAAAGAGACCAGCAAGGAGGTTGTCTGGGACCACAAGAAGGTGCGCACAGAAATTTTGAGCTGCCTCAGCAACCTGGAGGATAGTGCAAGAAAGATAGCAAAGGACCAGAGGAGCCAAAACGAAAAAATGGAATGAATGGCAGGACAATTCCACCTCTACCTATGCTATGTCCACCACTTGGACATCACTCCAGCAGATCAATGCGGAACACCAACCTGTATCAAGAAGACGCATACGGTGGAGCAGAGGAAGGAGAACAAGGCAAGAAAGGAAGGAGACGAAAGCCATCCCATCCTCTTGGACTAGTGTGGTATCAACCCCTGGTTACGTTGTTTATCAGTGTAGGAGCCACCCCTGTTCTACGTTTTTTGTCGTTTATGACTATGTTATGGTATAGTTTTTCAAACTAGTTTTCGGAGACTAGGTCGGTTTCCCAAGGTGGCGGCCCAGCCCTCCACCCCCGATTTTGTAGACAACACAACTTCAGGATCTTTGATCTGGTTTCCTTTTTGGCAGACCAGGGGATCCCCTTTTTCCTTTTGTACCATATTTTTCAGTAATATAGAATCTCAAACTCACTTACAAAAAAAACATTAAACAAAACCTTTAAAAATAATATAATTATCTATATATAACTAAAACTTTAATTTAATAATTTAATTTATAAAAAAAATGGTCATAATCTTAAAACTTTCATTTTCATTAAAATTACAAATAATATTAAAAAATGTTTCATCTTAAAATTACACAAAACCTTTAAAAATAATATAATTAACTATATATAACTAAAAATTTAATTTAATAATTTAATTAACTATAGTTATATAATTAACTATATATAACTAACTATATAACTTAAACTTAATAAAACAAAAAATCTACGAAATTTATGAATAATTCTGATCAAAATTATATTATTAAAATACATACTTTTTCTACATGCACAAACTAGTTCATTTCTTATATGAGTAAATTAACTATATAACTTAAACTTAATAAAACAAAAAAATCTAATAATTCTTATCAAATTTATATTATTAAAATACATACTTTTTCTACATGCACAAACTTAGTTCATTTTTTATATGAATAATTATTATCAAATTTATAATCTTAAAACACATTCTTTTGCTACATCACAAACTTAATTCATTTCTGATATGAATAATTATTATCAAATTTATAATCTTAAAACATATTCTTTTGCTACATGCACAAACTTAGTTCATTTCTGATATGAATAATTATTATCAAATTTATAATCTTAAAACATATTCTTTTGCTATATGCACAAACTTAGTTCATTTCTAATATGAATAATTATTATCAAATTTATAATCTTAAAACACATTCTTTTGCTATAAACTCCAAGTCCATAAAATTTATAAATTTATAATCATAAAATTTCTAGATTTCTAATAAGCTCCAAGTCCATAAAATTTATAAATTTATAATCATAAAATTTCTTGATTTCTAATAAGCTCCAAGTCCATTATTCAAAGTGCACGTCATAGCTGCACATGAATAGTGCATAAAATATTTTGCTCTAAAGAAATGAAATTCTAAAGAATGTTTTTCGAGTATAGAAACAAAATTTTAAAATATTAATGTTTTTCAGGCATAAAACAAAATTTTAAAAAATTGCAAATAATCTCTTACCTTTTTAAAATCCGATAGACCAATTTAGTCTCATCATCATCATCTTTATTAAATTATATTTAATAATTAATTAATTAATTAAAAAAGAAACAATACCCAAAATGATTTTACATATCCATACCTTAAAAATATAAAGTATTATTTATTATAATAATAAAATAATATTAAAAATTTATTATAATAAAAATTTAAAAGGTAAAATATAAAATGATAAATTTAAAATATAAACAAGTTATGAGAGATTGGAGATTACATAAATTGAACAATGTTGATTAACACTTTCTCCTTACTTACTCCATGAGTAGATTCTTATGTCATCGTCCTTGTTTAGCAAATCATAATATCTTGAATAAATATTTTTATGTGTCCCTCTTCTTGAATTTCAAAGGTCAAGAAGAATTTGAAAAAAAATCCCATCCTTTTAAGATATTTATTGTACTATTTTATAGATTTAATTATTTTATAACATTTACTATTTATAGTTATTTGGTGGACTTTTAAATGTGTGGTCAAACTAAAAATAAAAACAATTTGTTTGATTCGTTTGTCGATGAATTTTATTCATTATTGGCTTGTTTGTCAATGGATTTTATTCATTAAAAGGATGGTCAAGATCATAAAAACAAAAGCAGTTTTCTTCTAAGGCTTCCGCGGGGCATTTTAAGATCCTGGAAGATGCATCGGCTCGAGAAGATATTAGAAATCCTCCATTCTTGTCTTAGGATAGAGAATTCCCTTTAGTAGCATCCCTCAAGCAAGTAACCAAGTTGAAGATATATGAAGAGGTTGAAAAGAATTGGCTTATCGGATAGTCCAACTTCATCTGAAGGCGACCAATTAGAATTGTAGTGTTACCATAGTGTCAAGGAAAGCGATGAGTGGAGCTTACAGCTAGCGACCACATATTATGTGGTGATTAATAATAGAAAACATATTTCTTTTTTTTCAAACAAAACCTAATTAGCCTATTTCATTTACAAACAAACTTTAATTCACCTATTTTAATGTGAATGCACTTCTGATCTTGTACATGACGACTATCTACGCTTAGAGGTGGCATGAACTGTGCCTTCACTGTATAAATACACAGCCTTTGCAAAATTTTCTATAAAATCTAGGAATACACTTTTGGTTGCATTTGCCGGTCAGTGTGAACAATACAATGTACGAATGCGTTCCTTGTTCCTCGGCCGACTTCTTGTTTTTAGGGTTTTGAAAGTTATATTTAAACACAAAACATGATGTATTTCCTTGTTATACAGTCCAGGCCAACTTACTCTTTTGTGAGGGTTTTGAGAGTTATATTTAAACACAAAACCACTGTTTTTGTGAGGGTTTTAAAAGTTATATTTAAACACAAAACAAGTGTTGAGGCTTGAACTGAAATACCCACGTTTGTTAGCTTTGTGCTTCTCTCTTAATACTTTTCTCTTATTCGATTTGGAATTTATATATTGTTTAAGGGCTTGTTATAGTTTCTTCTCTTAATTATACATTATTTTACTCATTTAACAATTTAACAATATCATATTAAACTTCTTTATATGGTTAAATTGAAAGAACATAAAAAATAAAGAAGGATTGAGGGATTAGAATGTTCCTTGCATTCACATGTCCATCTTTCTAAGTGAACTCGTTAGTGAACCGAAAGAAAAAAATAGATTTTAAGGTTTGTTTTGGCCTTTCCAGTTAGAGTGTGATTATTTATATTCATTATTACTACAGAAGAGTAATTTGTTTAATAAAACAATATTGTTGAAGGTATTTTTTTTTTTTTTTTTTTTTTTTATTTATGTTAAAAATAAAATCTAAAACCCTAAAAAATGGGTGACAAATGTAATTGCGAATCAAGGTTCCCAGGTTCATTGTGAAGGCACCAATTTCAGTGAACAAGATTGTGATAGTTCGCATTGATGACTGTTTTGAAAACAAAACATGAAAAAACAAGGTGCACTCTTGACCATGCCCGGATCTTGGTTTTATTGCAAAAGGAAAAGAAAACATTTATCTAACCTACTTTGAAAGGTGTGCATGATTATTGTGGAATCCATCGGATACTCTTGCATCTAAGTTTATGTATTAACTTGGAAACATTGATTTACATCGACATACATACATTAACCTCGAGGTCTGAAATTTTATGTGTTTCCCAGAGTACAACTGGGCATGGGCAGATGGTCCCAAGAGTCCCACGGTCGCCCACCTTATAAACTTCTAGATGGGAAGTATCTATGGGAAGTACCATTTTCACACAAACTATAGTTCGGTCTGCACCAACACGCCCCAAAACATAACCAAGCGCAACAACCCACAAAGGAATGTCACATGCATGGCTTCATACCACTATCCATGGCGCCACAACAACCCTCGGCCAGTATTTTTACAAAAAACTCGGTATATTAGCTAACACAGTAAAAAGCATAATGACAACCACGATTATCATTTTCCCTCGATGATCTGGTTCCTCTTATGGCAGCTAAAGAACGTAATATTGCTCTGTAACCACCGAGATATAGCGTTGGCGGTACTTAATCATGTTTAGCGAGAAAATGAAAGGTGTGGAAGAAAATGAAAGCGGTACATCCAGGAAAATGAAAGCACACTTTCGAGGAAAATGAAGGCATCTCGACCACCCGCGGCCGACTTGCTAAATCAAAGTTTAATAATTTTAGCGTGGCGGTCATATAGTGTTACAGTAATTTCTTATGATTAGGTAAATGTTAAAGGTAAACAGGTTGGATGCATTCAAAATACAAGGAAGTTATGAATGAGGAAATTGCATTCATTGATTTGGAGGGCGACTAAGAACATGCCGGCATCTTCAATTGTTAGCCATCAGTTAAATTTAAGATTAAAAGATCATTAATTGTGCCCATCTCCAATAGGTATAAGCCTTCGGTACGTGAATGCTCGAATGATCATGTATTTCCTTTCCTCAACGTCGTTTATATCCACCTCCTCTCTATGAAACCCATCGATATCCCAACTGTCCATATTGTGCCAATTGTCCAAAATATCCCACAGATATTACAGAGCTAGGGAATGAGATATCCAGCGCCTTTTTGACAGAGACAAAGAAAACCATCAAACTCCTGTTAACAATTCGCAGTAACACACCAGAATTAGCCATAGGGTTTATATAATTAGTTACGGAGATAGTCGAAGCACACTACAAAATGAGAAAATTCACAACAGTATCACCTAGGATCCCTTTGTCTTGTGGAGACGAGCCAAGTCCCGAGCTTCCCAGGCTAACCAACAATCTGTCCTCCGAGAGACCAATCAACCAGGTAATCGATCGAGGTTTCTCCTCTCCATAAATAACTGTATAATCATTTCCTGGAAGGGCAATAACATCCCTGCGTACCTTCAAATCCATTGCCATATAAGCTCCCACAAGCTGGCCATACAAATTCATGGTCATGGTATTTCAAGGAGGAACCCGACACAAAATATCAGATTATATTTTTTAGAATCTCCCACTTTGTTCAAATTTGAAATTTGCCATTGTTTTACGAATTGAACTCCAATGAGTAGAGCACGTGCTTTACCTCGTTATACCTAGAGGTAATTCTTAAGTTTCAATAGAAGTCCAATTCTCTATTTCTTCTATGTTTGAGAAAACCATAGTTGCAGGGAACCGTTTTCAGCATTTTTAACATGTGTGAAACTTGTTTCCGAGAAGTTTTGAGAGTTTGGGAATTAGTTGGGAACGTTTTCAATTGGCTGGGAACTCTTTTGGGAATTTGAGAGAGTTTTTGGAGCTTGACATCAAAGAAATGAGGGGCTTGAGACCAATTTCCACAAAAAAGAGAGTGTAAATTAGATTATATTAAATTAAATGTAAAATATTTTATTTCATTATTACAAATACATAATTTATTACAAATATTTTCATTATATCTATTCAAGAATCTCACTATAAAACTAAACTACAAGTAAATATTATTTCCAAAATTGGTTAAGTAAAAAACTTAACAATACTCACTTTATAGTTTGTGGATATGAAAAACTTTTAATGCATGCATATTTCCCTTCAAGCCCTAAAACTAAACATGAAAGTCAAATAAATCAAACCTATCCATGGCAAGGATTTGCTCCACTTTGTAGTTGATATCAACCAACCATATCGTTCACTTTTATTGTATTTTTTTTAGGCCGAAATGCATATACCTATTGACAATGGGTACAGTGTGATCTTTTAACCTTATTTAACTTATGCAAACCCTAATCTAGTGGCTATGCATTGAAGATGCTTTCATATTCTTAATTAGATCCTCCAAAATCAATGGATTAGAGTTATTATTCATAACTTTCTTGAATTTATCAAGGCATCCGTTAACATGTTTACTTTTTAACATTTTACCTAATCACATTAAAATTCTTGTAAAAGGCACCCAAACGTTTCATATTACCACAAAAGGATTACCACAAATATTTTATATTGAAGACACATGTTACAATAGTAGTACAATTTTGTTTTTTCCAATAAAAGAATAATGCTTCTAATTTACAAAGATGTTTGAAGTTTATATATGTAAAAGTTTAATTTTAAAAGATATTAAAATTGTATATATGTATTTTCAATTTGTTTTCATTTTTAATGGAAATATTTATGGATATTAAAGTTTAGTATTGTGTTAAAATATATTTATATAATTATTAGCACAAAATTAAATTAGTAATTTCAATATTGTAATTGTTGCAATGGGAGAAACATTGTCCTTCATTGATTTTCAATTTTATTGAAAGATTTAAAAATATCAATATTTCTATACATTGTAACTCAAAGTATCATTGTAATCTAAAATATTTTTATATTTTTTTTTTTAATATATATTATTGTTGCTCCCAACTTCAAGTTAGTGTACATTTAAGGAAAACTTCTACTATGTTTCCAAAGTTAACTTAATATTTATAAATTATTAATATTATTAAAAATTAATATAAATATAATGTTATAATATTCAATACTTTTATATTTTATTAATTTAAAAAACAACTCAAATAATTTTATTTTATATTTTATTTATTGATTATTCATATATTTATTAATTACAAAGAGAGTTGTTAATTTATTTTTATATTTTATTAATTTATTTTTTTCTATTACTTCTATGAAGAGGTAGAATTGAAATTTAAGTAAAATCAATTCTTAATTTTTAAGGAAGTTCAAACATTTCATACTTAATTCTACTTGTTTTCCATTGGCAAAACTTTAACTCATTAAAAGTTTTCCTTTTCGAAGGAGGTTTTTTTTGGAGTGAAATATTATGAAATTGTGTTTTTTCAATTAAGTGAATGAGGCTTTGTAATGTTTTGATTAGGTTTTATAAAAAGTTAATAGGAATTTTAGTAAAAAATAGGTTTGTATATTTATTTTAATATTTTTAGATTTATCTCTTTATAAATTTACATCATCTTAGGATGTGATTTGATACACCTAGTAAATACATATAAAAGAAACTATTTTTTTTTTTTTTCATATATTTACAATTTATATTGCTATTTTTATTAAAATATAGATGCTCTGAGAATAAGTATTAATTGGATCACGAGAATTTAATTATGTATCTAATAAGTATCTAAAAAATTTAATTATACATTTAATGAGTATTTGAAGAAATAAGTAAAAAACATGATGAAAAAGATTAGATTTTTTTTCATTTTCAAAATTCATAACTATTATTTTGTATTTTAACTATTATTTTTTATTTTCTTTACAAATCATTTTATACATAAATTTACTTAAGATAAAACAATATTTAAAAAGAATTATTACCATTATTTAATAACTACATGCATAAAATTAAATACTATTTAAAAAAGAATCATATTATATATATATATATATATATATATATATATATATATATATATATATATATATATATATATATAATCTATTTTAAGATAATCTATATATATAATTGTTGAGTATTGAAAATCTTAATAATTAACTCAAATTTTCAATTTTATCCAAATGTTATCAATACTATATTATGCTAATTAAATTTAAAAAATAAAAACCATGATACAATTTTATATAGTATTGAAGAAGTTGAATATTACAAATATTTAGATATTTATAAATTGAAATATTATAAAAAAAAATTATTAATATTAATAGCTAAATTAATGAATTAAATTAATTAAAAATATTTTTATAAATTTGGCAAATTTAATGAAAATTAAAACTAACAATATTTTTTTTGTATATTTTACACATAATAATAAAATAAAATGTAAACTCTATCAAATTTCATCATTTTATAATTTTATAATTTTAAAACTTTAAAACTTTCATTTTCATTAAAATACAAATAATATTTAAAAATGTTTCATCTTAAAATTACACAAAACCTTTAAAATAATATAATTAACTATATATAACTAAAATTTAATTTAATACAAATAATATTTAAAAATGTTTCATCTTAAAATTACACAAAACCTTTAAAAATAATATAATTAACTATATATATAACTAAAATTTAATTTTAATTAACTATCATGGTTAATTAGATTAACTATAGTAACTAAAAATAATATAATTAACTATATAACTTAAACTTAATAAAACAAAACATCCATACAAATTTCTGAATAATTCTTATCAAAATTATGTTATTAAAATACATACTTTTGTTACATGCACAAACTTAGTTCATTTCTGATATGAATAATTATTATCAAATTTATAATCTTAAAACACATTCTTTTGCTACAAGCTCCAAGTCCATAAAATCTATAAATTTATAATTATAAAATTACTCGATTTCTAATAAGCTCCAAGTCCATTATTCAAAGTGCACGCCATCGCTATAAATCAGTGCACATGAACCGTGCATAAAATATTTTGCTCGCAATAAAACAGATCAACCACGAAAATGATGCGTTTGTCTTTTTTTTAAGAGTAGTCAAATTATTTGTATTGAACAGGAGCGATGGTAATGGAACTTTGACTGCATGCCTGGCCTTTTCTATTATTTCAAACATCGGTTTGAACTTACTGCCAACTGCGCGGCGGTTTAATTGACCGATCCATCGACTTTTGTGGCACGAAATTCTATTTTTAACTACCATGTGCGAGCGCGAGTGTTGTCCACAAGTGCAAGTGTTGTCCACAATCACTGCATAATTATATGCGGAGAAATCAAATATTGCCATCGCTATAAATCAGTGCACATGAACCGTGCATAAAATATTTTGCTCGCAATAAAACAGATCAACCACGAAAATGATGCGTTTGTCTTTTTTTTAAGAGTAGTCAAATTATTTGTATTGAACAGGAGCGATGGTAATGGAACTTTGACTGCATGCCTGGCCTTTTCTATTATTTCAAACATCGGTTTGAACTTACTGCCAACTGCGCGGCGGTTTAATTGACCGATCCATCGACTTTTGTGGCACGAAATTCTATTTTTAACTACCATGTGCGAGCGCGAGTGTTGTCCACAAGTGCAAGTGTTGTCCACAATCACTGCATAATTATATGCGGAGAAATCAAATATTGATTTGATAGTAGTTTATCCACGGTATATCTTATAATGATCCTCTGTGTCAAGAATCATCTCTGTAATCATGAAATCCCTGCGTTTTTTCTTTGTATACCGATGCATTTAGATTGGTAAGTGGTCGTGAGTAGTGACTTGTGGGGAAAAACATTTTGGAAAGACGGCATAGATATCATCATATGAGAGTGGGGCTAATTCGTGCCGAAATCAACGCGCGATCCGCGTGGACGTGGTAAACGCGCTGCCCATCCTTTTCCATTATTGCCTTTAGCGAAATGGAAGTCACTCACACGGTCACATCAGTCACGTGCATGTGATTTCTCTTACCTATCTGCTATTCCGGTTGCTGATAACCATCTATAAACGTCTCCAGCTCACACTACAACAAGCAGTTTCTACTGCTTATCGTTCATAGTTGCAGAGAAAGA
>SNQJ01S0018841.1:14892-28550 GCA_010110895.2 Picea sitchensis | reverse complement strand
AATTTGAAGCCTCAGAATTTAGACTTAGCACTATGGACAAAGAAGAGATTCCCTAGAGGGAAACAAGGAGAAGGAGGCAGAGGAGGAAGTTCATTTCAGAGGAAGTAATTTCCAAAGCCAAATCAAGGTATGTCATTTCCAAATCCAAATCAAGCGATGTCATCTAATATAAATGAGCCTAAGTGTTTCTATTGTGGTAGGACTGGGCATCTTGCCAGAGAATGTTATAAGAAGAAAAATGATGAGGCTAGGAATAAATATAGAAAACATTCAGGACATTTTGCATAATAAAACTCAAATTTTGATTCAAAGAAACTTAGACTATTTGTGTCTAATGTTGTGTTGTCTGCTAAAACTGATGATGTTGATGCATGGTTTGTGGATTCTCGAGCTTCAATTCACATGACATGTAATAAGAAGTGGTATGTAAATTTCAAAGAAACACATAATGGTGCCCATATTTATCTTGGAGATGATCGTTCTTATCAAATCAAGGGATATGGAGATATTCCAGGAACATTGCCGAATGATACTGTCATACGCATTCACAATGTTGTGTATGTACCAGGGATAAAGAAAAAATTGATCTCTATGTCCACAATTACATATCAGAATCTGAAGGTTGAATTCTTCAAGAGTCATTGCATAGTAAAGGACTTGTTGGATCACTACATAATTGTTGCTACAAGGGTCAGAGATGGAGGCTTGTACAAACCTGATGTTACCAGCAAGAATCATCAAGCATTGACTTCTGCAACTATGCCTACATAAACTCTTTGGCACCAGATGTATGGTCACATTAATCATCATGATTTGTTGGTATTACAAAAACAAAGTATGGTTTAAGGACTCCCTATGTTGAAGAATGAGTACGCTGCTTGTGAAGGTTGTGCATTAGGAAAGATGCACAAAGATGAATTCCCCTATAATTCTGATAGGAGAAAGAAAGATGTATTAGAACTTGTGCATACCAATGTTTGTGGACCAATGCAGACAAGGTCCTTAGGTGGTGCTTATTAGTTTTTGTTATTTATTGACGATTGCACAAGATACACATGGGTTTATTTCCTTAGGAGAAAGAGTGATGTTTTTGAATACTTTAAGGAATTCAGAAACATGGTGGAGAAGCAAGCAGGAAAAACCATAACAATCCTCCGTTCAGATTAAGAGGGAGAGTATAGATTAGGGAACTTCATCAAGTATTGAAAAGATCATGGAATAGTACAACAATAGGGTATTTTTCAGAATTTAAAGCATATAAACTGTTTGATCCATCTACTCACAAAGTGTTTGCAAGTAGAAATGTAATTTTCCATGAGGAGGCAGAAGGAAATAATGAAGACACCAGTCATGAAGGATGACATGTACTTCTTGAAGATGAAGAGGTCAAAGAAGAGAGGCAACAAAAACAACAACAACAACAATAGGAATATGCATCCAGTGACATGGATACATCTAACAACGAAGAAGGAACTTCAAGAAACAAAGAAGAAGTCATTAGCCAATTAAGAAGATCCCCACGACAGGTTCGCCCACCTAAAAAGTATAAAGACTTTGCCCTGATGAGTAATATTTTAAATGTCATAGAACCCATGAAATTTAATGAAGCTAATGAACATGAAGAGTGGAGAAAAGCAATGGAGGAAGAATATGACTCTATAATGAAAAACAAAACTTGGGAATTGACTGAATTTCCTAAAGATAAAAAGCCTATTGGATGTAAATGGATATACAAAACTAAATTTAAATCAAATGGTAGTATAGGAAAATACAAAGCTATATTGGTGGCGAAAGGGTACTCATAGAAAGAGGGTATTGAATCTGCAAAAACATTTGCACTGGTAGCTAAATTAAATACTATAAGATTGTTAATTGCATTAGCTACACAGTATCATTGGAAGCTTCACCAATTAGATGTAAAATCTTCTTTTCTGAATGGTGAGTTAAAGGAGGAAGTTTACCTTACTCAACCAGAGGGGTTTGTGAAAAGCGGTCAAGAATATTTAATGTGTAAATTAAAGAAAGCATTGTATGGGATGAAACATGCACCTAGATCATGGTATAAGAAGATAGATTCCTTCTTTCTTCAACAGGGTTTTATAAGAAGTAAAAGTGATCCAAATCTGTATACCAATTTTGATGAAAAGGAGTAGGTTGTACTGATTTCCCTATATGTTGATGATTTGATTATTACAAGAAATTCAGAAAAAATGATTAGTGGAATTAAGAAGCAGATGTCACATGTATTTGAAATGAAAGATCTTGGTGAGTTACATTACTTCCTAGGTCTTGAAGTTTGGAGAAATGTTGGTAAAAACTTTGTGTCTCAAGGTAAATATGTCAAAGAGGTACTTAAGAAGTTTAAGATGGACCAGTGTAAAGTTTCTTTTGTTCCAATGCAGCAGAACATGAAACTTTATTGTGGTGATGGTTCGAAGGAGGTAAATGGTACAATGTATAGACATATGGTGGGAAGTTTGAATTATCTCACTACAACCAGACCTGACATAATCTATTATGTTAGTGTGTTAAGTCAGTTTATGGAAAAACCTCTAGAAAGCCATTGGAATGCAACGAAAGGGGTACTCAGGTATCTTAAAGGCACAATTGATTATGGTATTAAATATACTAATTCATTTGATGTTGAGCTGACAGGTTACTCAGATTCATATTGGGCTGGAAATCCAGATGATCGGAGATCTACTATAGTTTATGCTTTTGGCATTGGATATGGGATTGTTTCATGGAGCAATAAGAAACAACCCTCTGTATCTTTATCATCTACTGAGGCAGAATATAAATCTTTGTGTGCAACAACTTGTGAAGTTGTTTGGTTGAGAAGACTTCTTCAAGATGTTGGAAAAGAACAAAGGAAAGCTACAATAATCAAATGTGATAACCAGAGCTCAATCAAGTTGGTGAATAATCCAGTTTATCATTCAAGGACAAAGCATGTTGATGCTCAGTTTAATTTTGTTCAAGAAAAAATGCAGTCTAGTGATGTTTCTTTAATTTATTGTAATACTAGTGACAATGTTGCTGATATTTTTACAAAGCCTCTTGGGAAGTTTAAATTTGGAGTGTTTAGAGAGATGTTAGGTTTGAAATTCAACCATTTATCCATTAATGGGGAGACCTAGAAATAATGGAGATCTTATTAGTTACGTAGGTTTTGATCTGGTGTTTATTTAGGATTTAGATCCTATTCTCTAGCAATTTGTTCTAACTCCCTGAATGGATTGTAATCCTATATATTCATGTACTCTTGATTGTTTAATCAATGAATTGAGCATGGCGTTACTTTGGCTGCCTCCAAGTGTTGCCTCACCTGTGAGCAACAGGTTTCATTCCTTCTAATTTGTCTTTCCATTTTCAAATCTCTTCCCTCCAAAATCCATCTTTTTTTCAAAACTTATTTATCTAAGATTCCTCCTCAAATCACTAAGTATTTAGAAATTTTCAGCCACCACTTTTTATGGAATTTTCCCACTTTCGCACTTCAGACTCAAATTCTCTCCTTTCCTATTTTTTTTCAAGGCTTTCAAAGAATTTTCATAGCGAAATTGAAAACTGGGAATTTTTTCAAATATGCTAAATACTTCCCATTTGCTACACACGATCCCAATTCTATCTATCTATGTTCAGGCAGGTACTACCCCTAGATTTTTATGTAGGAAAAAAAACAAATCTGTGTGGGGTAAACTACGAACCATAGATTTTCCCTCAATTTGATCCATTCAATCAACCACCTATACTGTGAACTTTATCGAATTTCACTAAACTATTCGCTATTCGAATTGAATTATCAAATCATCAAATTTGTTTTCAATTTGACTTCCATCACCATCTCCCTCTTCTATTCAACACACATTTTTTATTTCATGAAGAATGAAACATCATTTTTGAAGCACGTGTGTCCATGAACATCTTTGTTGTTGGTATGCACAAGGTCTCATAGGGACAATGATATAAGTTATTTCCATTATATCTTCATTTTACTTGGTGTATCCTATTATCCGCAAAACTATATCTTTCTTGATGGCATAAATTTTATGTTGGTGAGTATAAATCTAGTCTCCAACGAGTGTTAGTCGAGATGATGGTGCTGATGTGGCTATGGGTTTGTTTCTAGCTACATCTTATATGGGTAGGCCTCTTGACAATGGAAAACAACGTGAATTTCTTCAAATCGGGTATGAATGGATAGTACAAAGATTACGTCTCGGTAGTAGGTTATGAAATTGAATGAGTTAGGGGGGTTGATGGAAGAGTGGGAGAGTAGCGGTGGGAGAACAATGAGAATGATTTGATGTAGGATGAAAGAATTGAACTATTCCATCTACTGAATAAAAACCTATGCTGAAATAATTGAATAGGTGCTATAGAAAACTTGTTTGCAAACCCATTTGAAGGAGACACCATGTCATATTATGTTGGTTGATGGAGAGGACGTGTTAGTGTAGTCAAGATGAAAAATGTGTCGATGATTTTTCTGTAGTCTAGAAGAAGACAAAATCAATGATGTTTATGAAGTTGGGATAAGACTGAGAAGATCGAGCTCACATGTGAGATGGAAATTGGATCCCTAATATTTTTCTTAGATCTAGGTGCTCTAGGATATGTCTATATTCCTTAATATTTGTATTAGATCTAGGTGCTCTAGGCTATGATTATATTGTTTGTTCTAGGTGAGTATGGAGATGCAGGAGTAACAATTATAGGAAATTGATCGAATTAACAATTATTTGAGATGGATTTTTAAAAATTAATGTTTAGAGTTCCAATTATCACTGCGATAGAATTAGAAATAACAACTCTAATTGCATATTGACTCTGTGTGCAATAGGATTTGCTTGCAACATTACTTATGGATGAAAAACCATTCGAGTTAACTTCTGAAAAAGTTAATGGGATGATGCTACGTGAACTCTTTGAAGGTTCCTTTGATTTCACAAACTTGATATGGAAGTTATTACAGTGCATGTATGTTCAAGTTCAAACTATTGTTATTCCTTTTGAATGTCTCGAGGACTTCAAAATAGGAGAACTAAGTTGTCCAACCTAAAAAATGTATCTATTTACTATGCCAAAGAGAAAATTGAGGACATGTATGACGTCCACATAAATCCAAAGAACCCAAGGAATGCACAACTATAACACCCCCACGCTTTGTCCGAGAACTAAATAAAATTTCTCGTTCATGAGCCAGATTAGCTCTTTGATTTCTTGTTGAAATCCCTCTCTTTGATCCACAGTCCCTATTGAAACCCCACTAGCGTGAACATGCACAAGGTGCGAGATTCACCTATGCGACCACAGGTTGTGACCGAACGCCTATAAAAAGGCGTTTCGCATTTCTGGATTTTGAGACTTTTGCATGCGAGTCAATCCTGACTCTTGTTTCCCCGAATCCCTGACCTCCGGTTTCTCTCCAAGGCCAGATCTATGGTCCCGCGTTATCCCCTTGATCGATGACTGTGATCATGTCACGATTTCACGTATCGGGATAATGAACGTGAGCTAGATCTGACTCTCCATTCTTTGAAATCCTGATCTCCATTAGATCCTCCCTTAATATTCCACCCATATGATTGGTTGCCACGACCTGGGGCTTATTCTCCGAACTCGTTGGGACTTCATGTTTCGCAAAGTTGGAACACAACCCAACGCCTATCTTTCGAAAGCCCGATCCCCGAACTCCTGATATCCCCTTGCCCAAATCAACGGTCATGGCTCTCCTGTGATTTGACGGTTCAGATCAAATCATGAGTTCACAAAACTCTACCCTTTGACTTCTTTTAGTAGGGAGTCAACGAAATGATGATCTCTTGCCATGTGTCTTCTTACGATGGATGGTCAAGGAGGGTCCCGATAGATCCTTGGATCTACGGTCTAGATTTCATTGCTACTTGCGAAGACTGAAGGAGTCGAGGCGTTAACACCTACGCTCCCTCTTCAAATATAATGGTCATGACAGACCTCATATCCTTCCCGAAGATCTTGTTCGTTCATCTCCCAAAAAAAAGGATATTCCCTTTCATTATTTGAACTCGCTATCCTTTCTGAACTTGGGCAAAAAAATTCAACCTATCAGAGCATCGAGCTTCCACGGCTCCGAAACCTTCGAAAACTAACTCCTTCTTGCATAGGGTTCCCAGACCCACGTCACCTGAACCTTCAGATGATTCTTGGGAAAATTATCCCTACTGTTAGTCGGTTTTTTGGATAAGGGCTTGGGTGTGGTTCAAAGTCCCTAGGCTACTGATCTGAATGAAGTGCCTTCCTAACTCACCGAATTAGGAGCTATGAAATCGGGGCAAGGTAAACTTGTGGTTTTACCGTAGCAGTAGCCATACCGAGGAGCTTACTCTGACTCTGAGATATGATGCAATTCCCTGGGGAAGGTGCTTTCGAGGAATTAAATTAGAACATCACAAGAATCAAACAGATGGGACGATTCTCATTGGAACGGACTCATGCTCTGGACTTAATCATTTTATACAAAAACCAACTATAGCATATAAGTATACACATGCATCCATTACTTCCAATCTAAAACACCAGGCAATCATTCCATACATAAACCATTTATGGGCGTATACACATGAGCATGTATCCATGATATTCAATTCAAAATACAAGGCATAAAACACTTATCAGAACCACAAGGCGTGATGCGACTGCTGAGAGGGGTGCTCATTTCCACCCAACCATAGGCTTAGTCGCTCCCAATGGATTTATCACTAGCCACCCCTGAGATTAGGCCACGATGCTTTGAGATTCAATCTCTTACTTCCATTTCAACGAAAGTCAGGGACAAAGGTTACTCTCCTTCTCCCTATACAGAAATAGATGAGGACGAAGGTTACTCTCCTTCTCCTGAATCGGTCTCTCTTCTTTGTGATCCCAACTCACTTTTTTCTCTGAATCCTTCCTTGGACCTGAGATTTTTCGCTCTCGTCTCTGCATTCTTCGCTGGTCCTCTCTACCCACACCACACTTCCTTTCTTGCCTTCCTCAACAAGATTGTGTGTGGCTCAAATTCCCAATCTGTGGTCAGGTTCGGAAGCCTTACAGATGGGTGGTCTTCCCCATCCCCTCATTAACTCTTGAGGAGGTCTTCCCACCTACCAGCCTGACTATAATTCATTTCGGGTAAGAGGGTTGCTCTGATCTTGGGCAATTAAAACTAGGATAGTACTGGCTCGGTGGAAGTTAACACAACCGCTCCGGGCCCCTTCCACCACCTTTTCATTAGAAATCGTGGCCTCTTTTAGCACATCCCCTTCCCAGCAGCCATGAAACACATATTCATAACAAATTTACATTCATAGACCTTTTATACAAAGGTCCATGAAATAAAACATTCACACCTTTGAGTTTGCCATAGTTCCTTGGCCAATATAGTTATATTTATAGACAGGGGGAAATAGGGTGTTACAATTCTATATAGACAGGGGGAAATAGTTCCTCAATGTTCTATATATCAACATGATGTGTATGTACATAAGTAAACAAAATCGGATATGCATGTTTCATGGCATCTTCCATTTCCCACGTAGCCTCATCTAGGCCAAAGTGTTTCCACTGCACCTTGACTTGCACAATGGTTCGGTTCGTGAGTGAGATTTCCTACCTGTCTAGTATGCATTATGGTTATGGCAGGAACTCTCCTTCCGATTCCACTTGGATCACAGACTAGTCAATTATATGATTAGCATCATGTATATATTTCTTCAATAAGGAAACATGGAAAACATTATGTGCCTTTACTATGGGAGGTAGTGCTATTCTATAGGCTACCAGGCCCACTCGATCTAAGACTTCAAAGGGTCCACAATACTGAGGTGCCAACTTTGCACAGGCTCCCATCCTCAGGGAACTCTTCCTGGGCCTAACTCAGAGATAGACGTGGTCTCCCGTCTTGGATTCTTTAGGGGTTCTCTTTCCGTTGGCATAACTTTTCTGTCTATTCTGAGCTATTTTCATATTTTGCTTTATCTGAATCACTTGTTGTTCCATTTCTTTCAACATGTCAGGTCCAATCGTAATTATGTTCACAGGATTACTCCAATTGACTAGAGTGTTGCACGACCTACCATAGAGGAATTCGAAAGGACTCATCTTCAGTGATTCTTGGTAGCCGTTGTTGTAGGAAAATTCCACCAGTGGCAGGTAATCTTCCCACTTTTTAGGTTGATGCATTACATGCATCCTTAGCATGTCTTCTAATATTTGGTTCGCTCTTTCCATCTGTCCATCGGTTTGAGGATGATAGGCTGTGCTAAATAATAATTTGGTCTCTAGACTAGTCATCAAGGATTTCGAAAAGTTTGAAGTAAATTTCGTGTCTCTGTCAGACATGATTTCCTTAGGCATGCCGTGTAGTCTGAATATCTCCTTCATGAATATGTTGGAAATATCTATTGCCTTGAAAGTCGATTTGATGGGAATAAAGTGAGTGGACTTGCTTAATTTTTCCACCACTACCATGATGGAGTCATTCTATCTGGACGATGATGGTAATTCGATGATCAAATCCATGGAGATGGTCTCCCATTTCCATTCCGGGATTGGTAGAGGTTGTAATCACCCTGTTGGGTACCAATGTTCTGCTTTAACCTGATGGCATTCTAGACATTTAGCGAAGTACTTAGTTATGTTTTTCTTTAGTCCAGACCAATAGAATTACTTCCTGGTGGCCATGATCATCTTCTGGTATCCTAGGTGACCAGTATATGGTCGTTTATGTAGTTCATCCATTATGAACCTATTCAAGTCATCACAGTTTGGAATATACAATCTGTTTCTGTAAGTTAGTAGACCTCCATCTAGCATCTGGTAGTCTTCATACTTTAGCCCTGTGGGTTCTTGCTCCAGGTACGAGGTCATGGTCTGGAAGAATGGATTTGTTTCTTGTGCATTCCTGACTCTTTCCTTGGCATTCATTTCGTAGGTGCTCACCGTTGCCAGGTGAATTGCTTTCATACTTATGCTAAGGGCATCGACCACCTTATTTTCCTTTCCTTTGATATGTTTGATTTCGAAATCAAACTCGCTAAGGAGGGCCATCCACCTAGCTTGTATAGAATTGAGTTTTGGTTGGTTAAACATGTATCACAATCCACAGTAGTCTGTCATAAGTACAAATTTCCTACCTACGAGGTAATGCCTCCACATTTTCAAGACGTGCACATTTTCATGCTCATTCAATTTTTGGTATTCATAGCAAACTACGCTTCCTTCTTGCATAAGGACTCCTCCGAGTCCTTCCTTGTAGACATGTGTGCACACGAAGAAGTCATTTTCACGATCGACAATCTTCAGCATGGGAGCATGGGTCAGAAGGAATTTTAGGGACTGAAACCTTTCTTCACATTCTGGCGTCCAAATGAATTTATCCCCCTTCTTCTGGAGGGCAGTGATTGGACAACCAATCTTGGAGAATCCTTTTATAAATATCCTATACTATCCCGCTAAGCCCATAAAAGATCTGATATCTGAAACATCCTTTGGGGTAGGCCATTCCATGATAGACCTGATCTTGTCAAGGTCTACTGCTACCCCTTCTTCAGATATGACATGGCCCAAGATATGACACGTAAATCTGTGCATTTAAGAGGAGTAGTTTGTTGTTAGAAGTCATCTTCACGCGAGTGATGTGATCTTCAACGAATTTTTTTCAATTGTGAGGTTCAAAGGCAATAATGGAAAAGGGAGATTGTTGCAACTACCAACCCCGCCGTTGATTTCCTGGAAAATGTCGGTATGACGAAGGACTTCCGTAATCTTCCCTATTTAATTTGATTTAAAAAATTATAATTTTTCAAGTAATGATTATAATTCTAATCTGATCCAAATTTGGTGCACTGTGGACGGATATATAAATTTTGAATAATTTACATTCGAATCTGCAAAAATTTACAAATTTAGGTTCTAAATCAATAAAAACTTTATTTTTCTAAAATACCAGACGCTATAACCCAATAATTTTACTAACGAAATTGGACAATTTTCAGATACATCTTTTCAACCAACTGTATGCTAATGCAATATAAATGTAGCAGACGAAATGCATTGATTTCACTTTGTAATTGTTATTTTTGCTCTAAATTGATGACCCATTTTCAGTGCTGATTTATGATACAATCACGAAATCAAAATTTGCATTGATTTCACATTGTACTTGTCATTTTTGTTCTAATTTAATAACCCATTTTCAAAACTGATTTATGACACCCTAGTTTATCCAAATAAAGTTGCAGTTATGAAATATTAGCCACACCGCAAAACCTTGAAGAGCTTGAGAGGATTCTTAGGCCTTATAGGGTACTACAAGAAGTTTGTGAAAAAATGTGGCAAAATTGCATCTCCCTTAACCTCGCTACTCAAGAGGAATTCCTTTGTTTGGAATGAGGCCACAAGACAAGCCTTCTCAAATTTAAAGGATACCATGTGCACAACTCTAGTCTTAGTAGTGCCATATTTTACTAAGACATTTGTCCTGGAATGTGATGCGTCTAGCTAAGGTTTTGGATCTATACTAATGTGAGAAGGGCACCCCTTAATATTCACTAGTAAACATTTATGTGAATGCAATTTGGGTAAATATAAATGAGAAAGAAATGATAACCATCCTACATGTCATAGAGAATTGGTGCCCATACCTCTTGAGGTGACGTTTACAGATCAAGAATGACCATCACAGTCTAAAGTACTTTCTTGAACAATTTTTATCCTCACCAATGCAACAAAAGTGGGTCACCAAGCTACTAGGGTATGAATATGAGATTATTTATAAGAAAGGTAAAGAAAATGTGGTTGTTGATGCCTATCTTGGCAATTTGAGGATGGTGGATCCTCGTTCTCCTTATCTTTACTAGTTCCAGGATGGTTGGAGAATTCCTGTACTGAATGGATCACAAATGAAACTACTCGTCAACTCATCGAAAGATTTCAAGATGATCCCAAACTTCCTAAGGGGAATACATGGAAGCTTGATAAATTACGATATAAAGGACACACTATTATGGTAAATAATTCATCCTTAAAACAAAGAATATTAGAGTAATTTCATTCATCATCTACAACTCGTCACTCTGGATTTCATAAAACATATGAAGTAACTAAGCACTCATTCTTTTGGGAGGGGATGAAAAATGGCATTCAGGGTTTTGTGGCCACATGTGACACATGCCAAAGACACAAAGGGGAGACAATAAAGACACTAGGGGCGCTATAACCACTTCCAATCCCTACACACATTTGGGCAAAAATCAGTATGGGTTTTACTATGGGACTTCCAAGGGAAGGAAACAAATCTGTGATCATGGTGGTAGTTGATCGTCTATCCAAGTATGCTCATTTTTGTGCCCTATCCCATCCATTTACCCCCTCCATAGTTTCCCAAGTCTTTCTTGATCAAACTCTTAAGCTACATGACATGCCCACTTCCATTATATCAGATTGAGACCTTGCTTTTATGAGCAAATTTTCGTAGGAACTATTTGAACTACAAGGGACCCAGCTAAATATGCGCACAACATATCACCCCCAAACAAATGGTCAAAATGAAATAGTCAACAAGTTCCTTGAAACCTATTTATGATGCTTCACCTCTAAAAATACGAACCAATGGGTATAATGGATTCCCCTTGAAGAATGCTGGTACAATCCCTCTTATCACGACTCTACCAGAATGACCCCATTGGAAGTAATTTATGGACAAAAAACCTTGTCATTCACTTCATACTTACCAGGCACTTCAAAGGTTCAAGAAGTGAATCATACACTCTAGATTAGGGAAGCCATTTTCTAAATACTAAAGGACAATCTGGTAATGAACCAAAACTGAATGAAGCAACAATCAGACCAACATCACTCAGAACGATCCTTTGTAGCAAGGGATATGGTGTTTCTTAGATTTCAACCATATAAACAAACATTATTGAAAGACAAAACACCTCAAAAGTTAGCACCCAATTTTCGTGGACCATATGAAATCCTTTAACGCATTGAACAAGTGGCTTACATGTTGGCTCTTCCATCCCACTTTAAGATTCATCCAGTCTTTCATGTGCATTGTTTAAAAAAGGTCGTAGGATTGAAGCGCAAGGTGAAAACAAGCCTACCAAAACTTGATGTAGAAGGCTCCCTCTAGCTTTATATGACAATAATTTTAGATACCAAAGAGCACCAATTATGTCATTACACAATCTGTGAAGTATTGATCTAGTGGAAATACATGCCACCTGAAGATGCAACATGGGAACCAACATTGATTTTGTGGCAATTTCCTCATCTTCAACCTTGAGGACAATGTTGTTTTTGAAGGGGGAGGGCATGTTAGGGTCCTACCCTAACATCCCTACTTTGGTTGACATAGTAGTTAGTAAGTTATTGTATGCATCCATACTCCTTGAATAAGCCAATGGATAGTAATAGTTAGTTATTCAATATAAATAGGGTCCATTTTATAAGGCCCATTGGGTAGTTGGTACCCATTTATGAAGGGACCACAAGTAATTAGGGTTTTTGGCTATTTAAAAGTTATTTAAAGAGATAGGAGTCAATAGAGACAAGTATTTGGAGCTCCGCTTAGTGGAAGGTTGCCCCACCTTAAGAGACAAGTGAACAGTGCATTCTTCTTTTCATTATTAATATTCAAGAATCTCTTTGTGGTTTCTATCTTATTATCTCATGTTCTTAGTTAATTTGCAATTATATTCTTAGTATACTTGATTACATTTCATTCTTCAAAAGTTAAGAAATATCACATCCAAACAATTGAAATAAATATAAACAATTACTATTTAATATGAAAATTTTAAATAATTTATAAATATGATTAAACAAAATTAATCCTTAATTGGATTATTTGTCTTAATTGGATATGATTTAAAGCCATGTTTAAGACATCTATTGTAGCATATTTTGAAATCGTACATATTCATTTTTATTATGACTCTTATTTTCTTAAGTAAAAATTTAAGAAGTGAGTTGATTTATTGAGCAATTACTTTGATTATTTTGTTTATTATAACTTTTATCTTCCTAAGTCAAAATTTAAAAAGTGACTTGATTCATTGATTAATATCCATTTTTATTATAACTCTTATCTTCTTAGATAAAAATTTAAAAAGTAAATTGATTTACTAAGTAATTATTTTGATATTAAAAAATTGCCCAAAATCTTTTATTAATAGATAGTATACTATATTTCTTATAATATCCTGGTTAAAAAACTATTTCTATATGGAACAGAGTATATTAGAGAGTGGATTCCTAAAGATTGGAACTTCATGTTATCGTCAAGTATATTAAGATTTCTTTTGATGTTGATGTCTCCAATGTAACATTGGTATTTATAAATATTTTAAATTAAACTTTAATACTAGTGGTAAATTGAGCATATCCTTTAAAATGCTATAAACCTTTCTCATGTTTACTATGTATTTTGTTGAATACCTAATTTTAAACTCTTTTCTTTGCCTCGAGTATGAAGGTGAAAAGGGATCATCAATAGTTCTTTATTAGGTTTTTATCTCACCAAAAAATGAGAATCTATTAGATTAATAAAAGTTGTTTTAAAAGCAAAGTTCTCACAACTAAATAAGTAGTTAGTTTTTTAGATATAAAATTTTACAAGCACATCACAA
>SNQJ01S0018840.1:85695-101929 GCA_010110895.2 Picea sitchensis | reverse complement strand
GTATTTGCAATATGTTTGACAAAATTGTTACTAGTGGAACAAATGCAAACTGTTTGTAGAAAGTTATCAATCAACTTGTAGAATAAGAAAACATATGGATGCAAAGTATTTTATACAATCCCACAAAGAGAAAAACACCATTGGACATCAAATATAATTCCCTAGCCTATTAAGCATTGGGGATATTACATAGGGTGAATTTTGGAGCAATTCTTGAACATATTTGGAGATGAATACTGAAGAGTGAACTCCTGAGTGATTTGCACTATAACAATAAGTATTTTCTGTTATTTGCTGATAATTTTCCTGGCAACAAGTTCCCTTGAGTTCCCAGCTGAGAGATTCTTGGTTACCGATGCCAAAGAGACCCTAATAAATTAATGGAACACTTGAGGGACTAAGCTCAGTGAAGGGGTGCATTCCTTGGGTTGGGAAGATCAAGAGGAAGAGAGTTGGTGGAAAATTGGGATAGCTATAAAGAATACTAGTGGATTGTGGGATTTATGAGATGTGAGTGGACAATGAGAGACCACCCTCTTTTGTGGATTACTATCCCCACCTCATGAGTGACTTTCTATTGATATTTGGAACAAAAATTCTATGGTTGGGTGGAAAGTACAACCCAAGCAACTAGTTGCACAACTATTGTAAAAATATAATTGTTTTATTTGTTTTCTGGTTGCATTATGAGTTTTAATTGTTCTGCATGAACTTTCTGTACAAGACTGATTTATATGTTGTAGTGTTGAGATTTTAGCTGCATTTCATGTATATTTTAGAATTTTGTAGATGCATTTAATAAACAATAATAGAAAATAATAGATTCGGTTGTAATTGTAGCTAATAAGCCATAGGAAATTAATTAGATAGAAGAAATTTTAATTTTTATGAGTATTCCATGCATAATGGAACTCAACTGGGTTGGGGGATGTTACAACGACCAAAAAATTTTCTTATTATCTTTCTAATGAAGGAGTTTCTAGTGGTTCAAGTTTGACAAACTCTACTTGGCTCTCTATGGAGAATGCATCCCTCAGGCACCACTTCCATCAGTGCAACCAAAATGACATCCCCTACACGGATGGGATGCTTGATATGATTGATGAGGAGGTGATTTGTCTTTCCACACCACCATCTTGAATATGATTATGGGTTTTTCTACTTCTATCTCTCTGTAATATTAATTATTAATTTCACTATTTTTCATAATACTAGACTAGATACTCATACTCATGTTAGCCAAAGGGACTTCTTCAATTGTTTTTTTTTTTTTTAAATTATAGTTCAATATGATAGCCTAGTTTCCCTTTGGGAAGGCCATCTAGCTCTTTAGATATTAATTTTGGAACTGTGACTTGTTAAGTCCACCCTCTTAGGCCTTAATGTCCTATACATTTTGTTATTAATAGAAAATATCTTACCCAAAAAAACAAAATTATATTTTTCATTTTTCATCTAGGGAAAATGGGATTAAGGGAGGTATATGTAAAATCAAGATATGTAATCATGGCATCCAAAACTATGATTGGGGCTCCAGAGACTACTATACAAAAAAATACTGTTTCTTTTGTTCAAGAATTTAAAATAAAAATATATGAAGAATGCTATAGATTGGAAAACCACATCAGGGGAAAAATGGGTCATTCTTAACATGTGAAGGAAAAATAGAGTAATAGTAGAGAGAGTGTATTTTTAATTGTGTTGAGTTTGAAGAGAAATATAGATGGCATACTAGAGACCTTAAAAATTATATTCAAAGAGCTAAATTTGAAAGACAAATAAGGAAATGTCTTGAAAATGTTCAACCTGATGATACCCGATCACTACATTTGGAATGGGATCAACACTATGCAATATCAAATAATATAAGGTGACTATGAAAACATCGCAAATCTTGTTTCTAAAAAGGAGTACTCCATAGTTATTTATGATATCCCTCATAGTTACAATATCCATAACATTGGTTATGATTGTGAGCCTTATACTTACCAAGCATTCAATAATGTGGTTACATGATTTGTAGATATCACATTGTCACAATTTTGGATATTTGTGGTTATTCATTCAAATGCACAGACATGATTAGCGCTATCGACCTTCAAGGATAAACAAAATTCAAGGAAGAAACTTAATTGGTAAAATCTTTAAAGCGTATTATTTAGTGTTTAAAGTTAGAAATCAATTTTATTTATTACAAGTTAATTGAATTCTTATTTATTTGTCACAGTCACAAGACTAATATTCATAGATCCAATAGTGATCCATTTATGAGTGATATGGAAAGCATACATCTTGCATGTTGGGAAAATCTGATATTTATAATCATGTTCTTAGATCAATTAAAATATTGGAGGCAAACATAGTCAATTATTGACTTATAATGCGGTGGTTAGAAAACTAACAAATGAGGAAAATGACTTGAATGGAGAAATTGTAAGCATTTATCAAAAGCCACAATCACTAAGCAATTATCTTATAGATACATTTTCAATTGAAAGAGATTGGGTTTTAGACTTGTTCTTGGGTTTAAATAATATTTATAACATGATATATATGAAAACATACTTCAATATTTATCATTTTTTAATTATGTCCTTTTATGGTATTTTACTTAATTAATTTTTTGTATTTGGTGATTAGGTACAACAATATCATGCTTCTTACAAAAAGGAATAAATTGCATATCCATTGAAAATGATACACTATAATGCAATTTTATTAAATAGGTAGTTAATGTTATTAAATATCTTCCAAATAAAATGTAAGGAGTTGGTTAGAAGAAATAGGATTTTAGTGAATCACATGTGGAAAAAATGTCAAAGAAGCCTCAACTACCATTGAAAGGGTTGTCTGGAAAGGATCATTTTGGACAACTTACAGACATACAAGACCCAATCCAAAAGCAAGATGATGTATGATAAAAAAGACAAGATCTTGAAAATGATTATTTACTTGTTGGAAATGATAACATGGTATATTTGATATTATTGATTACTTTTAAGATGCCCTTGAAGAACATGTCAATTTAACAATTATGGATAAGTTATATTTAATTTTTTTTGACTTTGAGATTTTACATAAAAAAATAAATATCTATGTATTAGTGTTTTATTATTAATCTTATAATATGTTCTTTACCATATTATATGGTTTACTTTTTGTCTTTCATTTTTAATTGAAATCATTACTTTAAGGAAAATGACATTAACTATTGTCATTTTTTGACATGAAATCTATGAAATATGTAAACAAAATGTTTAAAAATTTGATCAATTGTGGCCACAAAAATGTTTTATTTGACAAGGCATTTGAAACAAAAAACTTACAAAATGTATATGTTTTTCATTATAACTAGCTTTTAAATGTATATATTTTTGTTAGATGTTTAAAAGTAGTGTTATTTAGCTACAACTATTAGCTAGAAATTGAAGTAAATGGAGCGCCTAGTTTTATTTGACTGTTATGGTAGACTAGACTTTATTATTTGAGGGCATTGGTTTACAAATGACCTAGTTATTTGATTGATATTGTGATGATGGAACATGAACTTTAATTATCCGATTGAGTTTAAAATGACGACGATTGAATAATTTATTATAAGTTTATATAATATCTTAGATGAAATAAATATGCATTAACCTGATGCAATTAATGATATCGATTTTTATGATTTGAATAAATGAAAATGTGGATACATTGATTGGTAGATTCTATTAATGCTTTACCCAGTGTGATAGGAAATTACAAAGGTGCATTGACGCATGGTTATGTCAATATTTTATTGGACTCTAGATTGAGTCAGAAAACAATAAATTTATGTAATTATTGATGTGTTGATTGTAGAGTGTGAAGGCATAGGGAACAAGCTTTCCAATTGATCCACACATGGGTAATCAGGTTGTATGGAATCATACTGAGTACCATCAAGAAAGGTGGAGCAGTGTCCTTGTTTCCATATACTAGCACTCATTCCATAATTTGATTTGAAAAGTTAGGGACACTTTTACTCTGAGGTTGCACATTGTTGTGAAGGTCGACCATGCATTTGAACACTCATAAGGATTAGTTTAGGGGAACACAATAATGTGAAGACCTTATTCCTCAGTGACTATTACTTTTTCAACAAAGGGAAACAAAGATGAGTTAACAATGTCTCCACTATTGTGTCATTTCCCCACCATGAAAAGTCAGATACTTGAAGGGCATGCAAATCATTACATCCTTGGAAATACAATAAGACAATTTTTGAAGGGCATGAAACACATAACAGTCTTTGTATCATTAAAGAATTGGTATTTTGATAGAAAATTGACAAGTTGAATTGTAAAGTGTCAAAAGAGAATTGTTATAACATGCATTTCATCTTATGAGAAAACAATCATATTTAGAAAAGAAAGAATTAATTAAATTATTGTTAACAACTTAAATAAATATACATAGATTAACTAGTATCTCATAATATGACCTAGTTGATTAAAAATACTAAGAATTACTAGTACATATGGGCCCAAAATGTGACGAAATATTTTCATGTTTCTATAATTCGTGGAAACATGCATTAAAATTTTGGTTTTCTTTTATTTTATTTTGGTTTGGCCCTGACGTGACAGTTTCATAAAACCATCTATATATCCACGAATTTTCATCGCTATATCGACACTTGCACCACACATGCGAACCACACGTGCAGTGCAACATGTATTGACTTTCCGGGGTCAACTCATTTATTTTTGTCGCTATACTGATGAGAATCGAACTATAAATACATGTCCTTAAGACAAATTTCGACAAATTTGCTATAGTTGCTATAATTTTGCTGGTGATTGTTTGAGCTCTGATTTTTTTGGTCACATAATGGTTTAAAACATCCAATTCTCGATCTACATAGCTTAGATTTTAGACTTGCAATGTTAGTATTTCTTATTTTTTAATCTCTTTTAATATAAAGCTATGTTAAGAAATTTTAATTTTAGTTTTTTTAACATGAATGTTTTAACCATTTTTTTATTTTTTTTATTTTTTATTTTTTATTTTTATTTTTTTAAATTTAGCATTGCTACATATATTTCGTGTGATTAAATGTCGAAGTATATGAATTTTTTTTTTTAATAATTTTTTCAAAATTTAGCATTGCAACATATATTTCCTTTGATTGGACCTAGAAGTATATGGAATTTTAATTTTAAAATTTTCAATGTTTTAACAAAATTTGATTTTTTTAATATTTAATTGGTTCTTATAGGAAATTACCGTGTCAAATTAATATACTATGAATTAAAATGAAAGGAATCTTGCTCAATTTAGAGTGGCATTAGAGGTGAAGGGCGATGGAAAATGTTATTTCCCTTGCAATGTTTGCAGGGGTTTGCAAACAAGAAGAATTTTAATAAAAAAAACTGAAAAACATTGTAGGGAGAAGGGGAACACTGAAGGGGGTTATGAATATTATCCCTTGGTAAGACATTATTCAATATATAATGTATTCTTTGTAATAGCGATCATGTCATGTATTTGTCAAAAGTTTTATCATTTTAATATATGTTCTATACACACTAATTTTAATACATTTTTTGTAAATATAAAGACAATGCCCCAAAAATGTCGACCGCAAGATAGTTATTTGCCAAGTAGTAGCAGAAAAACTACTTTACAATGTGAGGAACATGAAGATCCGAATATTGAAGATCGAGTTTTTAATGATGATATGGACAGAGATAAAGTTATTGATACAAATCAAGAAGATGAGATACATAGATTGATCCAAGACACATTTTCTCCAATGGATGAGGACAACTAGGATGATGTTCATGATGTTGATCCTCTACTCGAGAAGTCACAACAACCTATTTACGAAGGCTCAACAACAAATCTTCTATATTCTATATTGTTGTTGGTGAAATTGAAGGTTTTGAATGGTTTGTCAAACACATGTCTCACACAAAGCCTAAGGTATGTAATGTATTATTTATGTGATGCTGACATGTACATAAAGGTTGACTATTTTTCTATAGTGTTATTGTTAATTAATTCGTAAAGTAGGGATGCGGTATTTATGATTAATATTGTTTACATTGACTAATGTTTTTGAATGGTGTATATTGTTAGGTGAATTTCTATTACCACCGTCAAATATTTTACCACACACATATCGAGAAATATCTTTGATTATGAAGGAAATTGGAATGGAGTATCAATTTATTGATGCATGTCCTAATGATCATATCATATACTATGGAAAATATGCATCCAAAAATGAATGTCCACAATGTCAAATAAGTAGATATCGAACCGATCAAGCAACAAAAAAGGTGCCTCGCAAAATTCTTCTTTATATTCCCATAATTCTACGTTTCCAACAACTATTCAGGTGCCAAAGTATAACACAGTTTATGGATTTCCATGCAAATAATAGAAGTGAAGACGATGTTCTTCAAATTCTTACAAATGGTTCTACATTGAAGAACATCGAAGAAAAATAACCAACTTTTAAAGAAGAACCTCGTAATGTTAGACTTTCATTGGTAGCTGATGGTGTCAATCCATTTGGAGAGATTCATTCTACTTACTCAGTGTCGCCCGTTTTTTTTATAAACAATAACTTTCCTCCTTGGATGTCGATAAAGAGAGAGCACACAATGTTGGCAATGATTGTTCGAAGTATTTAATCAACTTGTCTTTATTTACTTGAAAGTATGACATCATTTTTCATTTCTTTGTTTCGTGCATGATAATTATATCTTATATATATAAGGACGTATAACTAAATATAATTAATGTATGTTGAACCAATTAGGTAAGTACAAAGTTAAAGATATGAATGTATATATTGGGCCTCTTATCGATGAGTTGTTGAAGTTATGGGCTGACATCACTATGTATGACATCTCTAGACCAATAAGGAAAAAATGATTTCAATTCCATGGAATACTTGCATGGAAAATTCATGATGCTCCTGGGTTAACACATTTTTGTGGTATGTAACTTTCCATTGCGCTTTAATATTATATATATTTTTGAAAATATCATGCATTATTTAAAATTGTAATCCTAATTTGCTACATTAATTCATATATCTTGCAGGTCTTCAAACAAAGGGTAAATTTGCATGTATAGTTTGTGGTCCTAGGATAAAATATCGTTGTTCAAGAAGTTTAGGAAAGGAGGTGTTTGGTGAGTATAGGCACTTTTTGCCTAAGAACGATAGTTATCGAACTACCGAGAAAGAAAAATTCAATGGTAAAGAAGAGAATGGAAAAAAACCATGAAGAATGACACCTCACCTATGGAAGTTGGAATATAATAGAAATCGTCAAGTTATGCAAATTATTATGTACCATATATATAAATCTTATGATTTTTTTTTTCAGTGAATTTTTTTTCAGCGCAATACCTAGCTATATTGATTAATTAGTGTTAATGTGATTTCGTTTATGTTTCATGAATGTCGTTAAGGCATGAATGAGATTTCATGAGGGATGAAACATTACCCCATACAATTCAATAGGTTTCCCTACTACGAGAACCTACAAATAGTTCATCTGTTTGATACAATGCATATAAGCATGAATATAACATAATTGTTATGGCGAATCTTAGATAGAAGGGCTGACTTAGAAAGAATTGAGATTTGTAGTGACAACCAGGAAGCTAATCACGCAATTCAAAGTGTGATTATTAATTCTGATGGTGATGGCCGAGAACAAAATATTAGTCTTTCATGGTTATTGACAAAGAAACATAGTGATGTTGTAAAAGAGTTCATTCAGAAAATTAGGTTTCCGACGAGGTTTTCGTCGAACATTCAAAATATCTTAAAGAAAAAAGTGATTTTGGTGGGGTTAAAACACATGACTGACATACATTCATTAAGGTAATTATTAGGTATATTAACATATTGGTATACAATTTTTTAGTATTTTTTTTTCTCTTATTTGGAAATAAATATTAATGATTTTATTTTTGTTACAATATGTTCTACCTCTATCTCTCCCAGAGAGCTTTGACAACAACATAAAACAAATTATATATGATATTGGAAAATACATGAGGTAACTAATGGATTTTTATATGGAAAATGTTTCTTTAGTGCTTTGTAGCAGAACTTATTGATATATTGTGTTTTATCTGCAATTTTATATATGTCATGATATTGTTCAAGCCTGTTATTTTCTTGCACCATTTGTAGGTGGATTTCATATAAAGAAATCCATAAAGAAGATCTAAGGTATTGGAAGAGAGAAATTCCCCGACTAATGTGTGAAATGAAGAAGTATCTACCTCCAACATTTTTCAATGCACAAGAACACTACCTCATACACCAAGTTGAGGAGATTGAATTATGTGGACTAGTACACACAATGTCAATGTCAATGATGAAGAGGTAGTTGAAGTCATTGAAGGATTTTGTTAGACAAAGAGCACATCTTGAGGGTTCTATGGTGGAGGGATATATGGTATATCAATGCATGGTGTATATTAGTCAATATCTTCCTAAATTAGCAGAAAATATGAATGTGCCTCACATTTGGCATCTCGACTCCATCAATAAATTTGAAGGGGAGGTCCTATTGGGGAAAGGTAATTAGATGTTGTATATTTAATATATTATACATTTAATTTTTCAATTTTATATTATCATACTCATTCATTTATTTTTATTCCATCAACTATATTAAACTTTGACAATGATAGCTAATTATTGATATTCAATTGTTATTTTTTCATATAGTTGGTCGAGAGTGGGATGCTCTACATTTATACATTGCAAACAATCTTGATTGGATAGAGTATTGGATAGAACGATGTGAATAATACTATGGTAGGATATCATGGGAAGGGGTAAATAAGATGATTAAAACAACGTATCGTTATCGACATGAATTTCCTGATCTTACACAAAGGGAAATTGATTTAGCCTTTGGTTTAAAAGATAAAAGGGCAAGTATGTTCACCCACATTTTTATAGTTATTACCCATTATATTGATGTATTTGTTTTGTTTATTTTTTGAAATATATATTTATTACGTCCATATTATATGATGTTTACTAATTGACAACACATTTTTTACTTGTTGTCCATGTTGCAGTTGAAACACCACAAGGCTATGTGGTGTAATGGTCGTAAATTTCATATCAAAAAGTTGGATGATAAGATGAAAGCCTCATATTGTGGGATAAATGAAGTGTTTAAGTTCACTAATGTTTCCTCTAGAAGTGACAGGCATCCAGAAGAAACTGAAAATATGTACTATGGGTATTTGGATGATATAATTTAGTGTGATTTTAATTCCTTTAAAATAGTTTTGTTTGAGGTCAAATGGTACAGGCTATAGATGCATGAACATGATCTTGAAAGAACTGTTATTGAGCATGACAATGGATTTACCATGGTTAATACAAGGGCATTTGAACCATGTACAAAGCCTTATGTTCTTTTAAGTCAATGTGAGCAAGTCTTTTACTCATAGGTACCTGGTAAAGAAGGTTGGTCATACATTGTTAGATATGATCCAAGAGGAAGACCAGTAAAGTAAAATAATGTAGAGGAAGAAGATAATATTGGAGAAGAATATGATGATGCAAATCAAGAGTAGGTGGTTGCAGATGTGTCAGATAAAGAAGCCAAAGAATTTGATCATCCAAATGTAGCAGACGATGTTCTCATTGATGATGTCAATGATGATAGAGAAAATGGCATTGATGATGATGTTGATATGAATGATCCTTTCAACATTATCGATTCTGAACTAGATCATGATACATATGTTGATTTGGATGAAGAAGAAGATGAATGATCTTTAAATGTTGAAATGTACAAGGTAAGTGACTATATGTTTTCTATGATTTATTCTATTAATTATATATTTAGTATTTATATGATTTATTATTTTTTAAGTGTTTACTTATACATGTTAATTACACTTTTTAAGTTTTATGCCATTTTTGTATGTAGTGTGTTACATGTTATTTATTACATCAAATTAGGTATGGGGGAATTCCGAGTGATGTGGAGAAGGGGGGAATAATTAGAGCTTCCACCTTCATGTGGTATCCCCTGTTCAATAGAGAAATAATTATTTTTGAAACCAAGAGAAGCTCATTCAGGTTTATTATATGCCAATTTAAGAAATTTTATGTGAAGGTGAGGTGATGAGCATGTTCAAAACAATGGAAATATGGTTCTTGAATAAACAACCTGTACACATAGAAACAAGACCATTCCATGAAACAAGTATTGAAAATTGGCCTTGTCATCGGATTTTAACTTTACAAATTGTAATTCTTTTATTTTTTTTTTCAAATTGGCACTGACGGTATAGGAGGGTTTCCAGAGTCAAACACACATGCATTAATTACGACATGGGAGGGTTTTCAGACTCAAACATGAGTCAAACAAATAATTTGAAAATAAAATATTCTTTGGTTATTCTATCAAAATACAAAAATAAGGTGCACTTGCTCATGTACTTGACCCCACTTATAACTGACATGTGGATGGGGCCAACCTTGATTTTTTATTTTATTTGTGCTTGTATGAACTGAAATTTGACATGGTTAGACTAGACACATATAATGATGATATGGGAGGGTTTCTAGACTCAAACATACTCACACAAACAATTCAAAAATCAAATAGCAAGCCTCTTTCACTACAATTCAAAAATCAAACAACAAGCTTCTTTCTAGGCTCATGTACTTGACCCCGCTTATAACTGACATATGGATGGGGCCAACCTTGATTTTTTTTTATTTGAGCTTGTACGAATTGAAATTTGACATGGTTAGACTAGACACATATAATGATGATATGGGAGGGTTTCTAGAATCAAACATGACTCACACAAACAATTCAAAAATCAAACAACAATCCTCTTTCACCGGACAAAGAGTTCCAATGAAACAAACAATTTGAAAATAAAATATTCTTTGGTTATTCTATCAAAAGACAAAAATAAGGCGCGCCTGCTCATGTACTTGACCCCGCCTTTTAACTGACATGTGGATGGGGCCAACCTTGATTTTTTTTTATTTGTGCTTGTATGAACTGAAATTTGACATGGTTAGACTAGACACATATAATGATGATATAGGAGGGTTTCTAGACTCAAACATGACTCACACAAACATTTCAACAATCAAACAACAAGCCTCTTTCACTGGACAGAGAGTGCCAGTGAATGGAGACCTTGAAGAAAACACTCTCTCTTTTGAGAGCATAAAATAATTAATGTGAATGGGGCCAATGTTGAAATTTTTCCAATTTGTGCTTGTATGGAATGAAATTTGACATGGTTAGACTAGATGCATGCATTAACAGTTTGTGAGGGTTGTTGGAATCAAACATGACGCACACAACCAATTCTACAATCAAATAACAAGCATATAGAATAATTAATGTGAATGGGGCCAATGTTGAAATGTTTTCAATTTGTTCTTTTATGGACTGGAATTTGACATGCTAGGACAACACAGATGATTAATGACGGTATGGGAGGGTTTATGGACTAAAAAATAAGTCAAACAAACAATTCAAAAATCAAATATTCTTTGGTTATTCTATCAAAAGAAAAAAATAAGACGCGCATGCTCATGTACTTGACCCCGCTTATAATTGACATGTAGTTGGGGCCAATGTTGGATTTTTATTTATTTGTTATTTTATGGACTGGAATTTGACATGGTTAGACTAGAAACATACAATGATAGTATGGGAAGGTTTCTAGACTCAAACATGACTCACACAAACAATTTGACCATCAAACAACAAGCCTATATAATAATTAATGTGAATGGGGATAATGTTGAAATTTTTCCATTTTGTGCTTGTATGGACTAGAATTTGACATGGTTAGAATAGATGCATGCATTGACGGTCTGCGTAGGTTGTTGGAATCAAACATGAATCACATAAAAAATTCAACAATCAAACAACAAGCCTATAGAATAATTAATGTGAATGGGGCCAATGTTGAAATTTTTTCAATTTGTGCTTTTATGGACTGAAATTTGACATGCTAGGACAAAACACATGCATTAATGATGATATGGGAGGGTTTTTGAACTCAAACATGAGTCAAAAAAACAATTCAAAAATCAAATATTCTTTTGTTATTCTATCAAAATCCAAAAATAAGGCGCACCTGCGCATGTACTTGACCCCGCTTATAACTGACATGTGGATGGGGGCAACCTTGATTTTTATTTTATGTGTGCTTGTATGGATTGAAATTTGACATGGTTTGAATAGATGCATACAATGATGGTATGGAATGGTTTCTAGACTCAAACATGACTCACACAAACAATTCACCAATCAAACAACAAGCCTATAGAATAATTAATGTGAATGGGGCCAATGTTGAAAATTTTCCAATTTGTGCTTGTGTGGATTGAAATTTGACATGGTTAGGCTAGATGCATGCATTGACGGTCTGGGAGGGTTTTTGGACTAGAAACTGACTCACACAAACAATTCAAAAATTAAACAACAAGCCTACAAAATATTTAATGTGAATGGGGCCAATGTTGAAATGCGCTCCAGTGGTTTCTAGGAAGAAAATGATGGTGTCTTAGCAATACAAAGAAAATTTTAACAAAAGTGAAGTTTTATCAGCGATGGCGATTGTTTATTTTGTTCTCGGGTTTCAAAAACACAAATCTACCATGAATGCGCATTGCACAATTTTTTTCTTCTTCTTTTGACGAGAGCTTTTGGATTCAAGTTTGTTCTTAGTCTGGGCTAGGTTTAACTAGGGAGAATGGAGTTGTGGGTCATCAAAACTCTTGAAGGTAAAGAACCCTAGAAATTCCTCATTAGGAATTATATCAAGTAGTGATGGCCTTTAGGCACAAAGGCATGGAAAATAATTTATTTTCAAACCACCTTGCAAACCCCTTCGAAAGTAAATATTTTGGGCACCTTTGTTGTAATAAGTATTTGTATGCCCCAGGAGTTACTCAAGAAAGATTCATCTCTCAAGACATCACTATCATTTAATGACCATTGTCTTTGGTGATTTTTATTGATCCTTGTAGAGGGAAATCCTTTGGTGGATGGATCTTGGCCTTTAATCCCTTCCATCAACACATCCATTATGCCAATGACCTCCTTGATAGCTCTGCAAGGGCTTGACTTACATGCCATAACCTTAAGAAAAAATACACACTAGTAAACATTCCCTGACCTTAAGCCAAAATATGCACCACCTAGAGCTTGATCATACGAGGCCTCCATATTGATAAAATATTATCCAACCTAGGGACTCATAACCGTGGTGTCCTTAATGTGGGTGCATAAAAACCATGAAGCACATCCTTTATTTATCTCTAGTTTCTAGGAAGTTATAGGCATAGGTTGAGTTTGTATGCTAATAACTTTTCCATGCTTTCCTCCCCCTAGCAAGTTACTTAGCTAGGGGATCACCTTCCATGGGCCACAAATTTTCTAGACACTTGGATGCTTTTAAAAGTTAAAGTTCTTTGATTTCATCCATAAAATCAAACATTTGGATCCCACTTCTAGAAATATTTGGTTTGAAGATTTGACATTATTGGTGCATACTTGGCCTAGGACCCTAGTGATAGAAATGATGTATTAGTGCATGACGATAATTTTTTTATTTGTTTTCCATCAATGTTATGGTTGATGTATGTTTGGTTTTTTCTAGTTTTGAGGCTAATTTGTCTACATCATAAGATACAATTTAATATTGGTTTCCCAAACCCATGTGTACTGACCACTATGAGAGTGTCTAACCTCACACATAGTACTGACTGGTTGTGAGAGTCCCCAACCCCATGCAGAGTGAGAGATCCATTTGAAGAATAACCCAACACAAAGTGACCAGCTGTGAGAGTTCCCTTGTTGGCCAAGCACATAGGAGAATAACCTGTGAGAGTGCCCTTGTTGGCTGACGCGATAGAGGAGGAGAAAGGAGCAAGCTAGATAAACAAAGACATGCCAAAATCAGTAACACATGATTGCATTTAGTTTTTTTTTAGTTTAAATGAATTTAATGTATCCTGGTATACCATAAGTTGTTTTCGAGTAAGGAAAAACAAAGATAATGCTTGGTATATTATTGTTATTAAGTTAAGAAGGAATAATATAAGGTTTTATTTGGGTCTGTTAATGCTCCCCTCATAATACTAATTGTGAGAGCCGTAGGCCCTCCCCCCCATCATCCCCTTTTCTAACTCCGTGAACCCTTTTTGGTCCTCATATTCCTTGGACAAGGTTTTGAAATTTTCGATTTTGAAATTTCCTTGGACAAGGTTTTGAAATTTTCGAGTAAAAACCTCGTTGGTCAGTTCTACAACAAAGTAGTAGAAACAACATGCATATAAAGACCACAAGTCACTCCAACATCCTTCATTTGAACAATATCTCCAAAAACCTACAATACAAGCTCCAATGCGGCCACAATGTTGACACAACATACTAGTGAGGATTTTTTACTCTCTCGATGTTGGCCTCGAATCAAATGATGATCATACTGATTTTGAGTAGCATGAAATGCTTGAGCAAGGCCATACAAACATTAGGACTCCACATGATGTTGGAGATGAACCTAGTGTCGATTGCGAGGAAGCTTATCCTAGAGAAACACGAGTAAAAAGCACGGGATCACTAGATGCCACCTTTCTGGTGGATGATGGTTGTGTTCCAATAAAGAAACAAAATATTGCATGGATTTATTAATTAATTGATTGATTTTTATCATGTAATTGAAAATCACATATGTCGGAATTATTTTAAATTAATGATCATAACATTTTTGCAGGAAATAATGTATTCTATAGGAACTTGAATGAAAAGGAATTGTAGATTTTTGGCCCCACCATTCACACACGGTGGCATGGACACGATAGAAATTTTAAAGATAAATTGATAATCCATATGGTAAACTTGTTTGGAAATACATTCAACAAAAAAATGATCACCCATTTAGCTGGCGAGAGTTTGAAATATACTAGGGCCTAGTATAGGAAAAGATTGGAAGAAAACCTCAAGTATGAATGCCCTCCCATGGTTTCAGAGAAAGAGTGGAAGACACTAATAGAGGATAAAAAGGAATATTCGCTAAAAAGACAAGGAAAAGAACCACGACCTGGTAAAGCAAGGTATGACACATATCATATTTTTAGTGAAATATGCTCATTTTCTTTTTAAAAATAATTGCGACATCTAACATATTTCAAATTTTTCATAGGCTGCCCAACACCTCCAAAGAAAAAAAAGCTAGAATGGAAAATCCAAGGTGGCTACATAAAACTAAGAGCACGAATCATAAGAATTAATGATTAATTATGACGAATATTTATTTAACAATAGCAAACAAATAATTGTTTTATTACATGCAATTTTAATGATGTTATGCATTGCAGGGAAATATGTTCAAATCCGCTGCCACCAAGGAAGACCTAAAGATTGGTTTCAATTTTTGTTTTCAAAGTGTGGTTGAATATCAAAACATCTTGGGGAAGATTCCCATCTCCCCAATTATGAAAATGATGGTAAATAAAATCAATAAGGCCATCATTGTAGTATACTTGTAAAATCCATTCATGATTGATTGCATCACCAACAACTAAATGTTTATGTTTGTTTTAACTAGGAGAGAAACCGAAGCAATGAGGGTAATGATACTCAAAAAATACAAGTTGATAGTGGGGAGCGCTCGTCGCATGATATTGGGGAGAAGACTAGCCATTCAGGTATGTATTCTTTAAAAATAGATGTATCTATTATTATTATAGATATTTATTTCTTGACATGTACTTATAAATTTTCTTCTTTCAATGGAAGAGCATGTAGGTCATGAGGGTGAACTGCAAGAGGAACAAACGATGCAAGTAATGAACACACTAGTTTTCACGGCTAGACAGACAAGTAAAGAGAAATATTGTAATGTTATTCGAAATAATGAAATATTTCTTTCAATAATATTTTAGCATATCAATATGACTGTTTTTGGTGTTGCAACTAAAGCCCATTTGTAGTTGCCTCCACACCTTGATCATCCATGTACTAGAAGTATGGTATGTGAGGGCATGGAAAAAAAATCAACACAACTAGGATAGGGCACAAGAAATACATTGACATATGAGGATGATGATATCCCACTCATGGGTTTAAAAAAAAGAAAAAAAAGATGATTGTATAAATTTATGACTTATATTTTGATGACTATCGTTATTAATATGAATGAATGTTTATATGACTTGCCTCCT